>PVIH01003084.1:95435-170138 GCA_004025045.1 Sigmodon hispidus
TTTTTTTTTTTTTTTTTTTTTTTTTTTTTTTTTTTTTTTTTTTTTTTAGCTAGGTCTAGTGTTATACCTCTTTAATCTTTAATCACCCTGGAGGCAGAAAGCAAGCAGGTCTCAGTGAGTTCAAGGTCAGCCTGGTCTACAAAGTAAGTACTAGGTTAACCAGGGCCAGATAGAGAAATCCTATTGTAAAAACAAAACAAACAAAAAGTATACAGATTTTAGAGTTTTGTTTGTGTTCATAAACTTTCTTTCAAACAGTATAAACTTTCTGTTCTATCCTTATTCAGGGGTTAGAGAATAACCCATTTTTCTACATGGTTACCACTACTTGAAATTAACAGTTTAAAAAAAAAATGTCAATTTAAGGCATGAAATAAATACCACATTTTAATTTGTATATATTTGATCAGTAGTGTCAAATACATTTTCATTCACATGTATTTATTTGCTGTTTGCCTTTTGTGATGTGCCTATTTTTTTTTTCTTACTTTGAGTTAGGGTCTCAACTGTAGCCCTGGCTAGCCTGGAACTTAGTGATCCACCTGCCTCTGACTACTGAATGCTGAGATTAAAGTCTTTCACTATTGTGCCTTAATCATGATTGCTTTTTTACTTCATATGAAAATACAAAGAATTATATAACACTCAAATCTGTACTACCACAAAAGAATCAATAGTTTTATATATATGTATATATATTTTTAAAGGGATTTATTTATTACAAATGCAGTATACAGAAGAGGGTACCAGATGTCATCATAGATGGTTGTGAACCACCATGTGTTTGCTGGGAATTGAATTCAGGATCTCTGGAAGAACAGTCAATGCTCCTAATCTTTGGGCCATCTCTCCAGTCCATATATATATATTTAGTTTCTTGTTTCAGTTCTAAGTAACTAAGTGTTGGAGTTGTAGCCAAAGGTTTTTAAATGCTTCCTGAATTTTTCTTCTTTTTACCTTGCTACTCTGTTTATCTACATTTGTGCACTTATATTGTTTGTCCCTACTGCGTAAATTTGTTTATTTTTTAAGTTGAGATACACTTCACATATCATAAAGTCACCCCTTTAAAGTACAGAATCGAGTGCCCCTGTAGACCAGAGCATTTTTACAGGATCTTGTTTTTTAACCTCACCACTTTTCAGCTATTTCTTTTAATGTTCTTTCCCTAGTATATCATCATGGGAATATGCCATGTAGTTTGTTTTACTTTTCCTATATTAAGGAAGATGATGTAGATTGTTTTCTGTCCTCCATAGAGTGCATCTTTGCATGGTACCTTTTGTAGAGTTTGGAAATCAACCTAGAATTTGAGTCATTGATTGCTGACATGTGCATCTTGTACTAGATATGGTCAGAAATGAGTTTCATTCTTTTCTCTCTATATTTTTGTCAGTATAGGCTATTTATATGTTATTTTTGATATGTAATTTGACATATAATGGAAAGGGAATATTTTTGTTTGTGATTTTTGTTCATATTGAAAGTATTTTAGACATTTTTATATGTTGCTATTTTTTGGTCATTCATATTTTTCTTTTTCTCTTTTTTTTTTTTTTTTTTTTTTTTTTTTTTTTTTTTTTTTTTTTTTTTTTTTTTTTTTTTTTTTTTTTTTTTTTTTTTTGAGATAAGACTTTGCTATCTGTGTTAGGCTAGCCTAGAACTCATCTCAAACTTGTATTCCTCTTGCCACCACGCCTTGCTTCTGGTTATTTTTTTATTGAATTCTTTTTCTTTTTAAAAATTTTTCAGGAAATGATTGGGATGTTCATATTTTGTTTTTGTTACTGTTAATAGGATGCTAATGTGATGTTTGTGTTCACTGTCTTTCTTTCATACCCTAGTGTATGGCATTTTTGCTGTATACATGGTATTGATTTTGTCAGATAGATCTATTTTATCTTGGCTTTCTTTGGTTTTAAGATCTTGTTTGTAGATGTGAGAATTTGTGTAAGCAAGCAGCCTTTATGTCCATTTGCAAGGTAATCAGAAGGCTGGGGAGATGTAGAAAAGAGATGTCTCTGTTTTCAGTGAGTTTATGCATCTTAGAGCAGGGGACCATACTTGAGGTTCTTCATTTTTGTTTTCTCTTTGTCTGTTTAGAAGGCCTCATATAGTCCAGGCTGGCTTTGAGATCCGAATGCAGTTGAGAATGGCCTTGAACTTCTGATCCTCCTGTTTCCTAAGTGTTACCATTCCAAGTATGTGCTAGCATACCCAGTTTATGTGGTGCTGGGGGTCAAACTTGGGGGTTCTTGCCTGCTAGGTAAGTGCATTACCAACTGAGCAGCTTCAGCCCTCTTCCTTTCAATCAGATGCTTAGAAATGTGCAGTGATCTTGCTTGTAGACCGAATGAGTCATAAGTGTACCTGTGCAAAGAGAACTGGTAGTAAATGGTGGTCAGTGTTTACTTTTAAAGCATTGAGTAACTATTCACTTATATCAGCAGAGAAATGTTCAGTAATAACTGTTCTTATAGGCACAACCTAGGATTTTATTAAGTGATAATAATGACCATGGTAGGCAGTATTTTAAAGGAAAAAGCACTGTGGCTACTTTTATATAAAATCAAATTCCTCTTATGGATTGATTTAAGACATTCTCCTGGGATGGGGGCTGGAAGAATGACTCTGTAGTTAAGAGAACTTGCTGCTTTTGTAGAGGACCCAGGTTCAGTTCCCAGCATGCATATGCATATGCATCTCACAGTTGCATATAACTCCAGTTACAGGGTATTGGATACCCTTTTGCTTCTGTGGACACTAGGAATGCACATGGTGTACAAGCATACATGTAGCCAGAACATTCACTCACATAAAATAAGTATTTAAAATTTTTTTCCTGTGCTAGAGTTATTAGGAAGTTGGTGCTAGGAGGCATTTTCTGATGGTTTCTCCCCACCGTTCTCTTTTATAGTGGCTGTGGTGGATTAAAGGATATAGAATCTTGTTATAAGAAATGAGTTTGTTACTGTATTATTTAAAGTATAATAAGTTTGCTTTGGTTGAGGCCTAAGAAGGCTATTGAGTTTTAAAAATGATAAAACTAATATTTAGGTGTGATTTATTTAGTATGTATCAGGAGAGCCAGTGACCCCTGTCATTTTTTTTAAAGATTTATTTGTTATGTATACAGTATACAGAAGAGGGCACCAGATGTCATCATAGATGGTTGTGAGCCACCATGTGGTTGCTTGGAATTGAACTCAGGACCTCTGGAAGAGCAGTCAGTGCTCTTAACTTCTGAGCCATCTCTCCAGCCCCCACCTCTGTCATTTTTTAATGTAAAAAGCTAGCTTAAAACCTTTTTCAGGGGCTGGAGAGATGGCTCAGTGGTTAAGAGCACTGACTGCTCTTCCAGAGGACCTGAGTTCAATTCCCAGCATCCACATGGCAGCTAACAACTTCCCAGCATCCACATGGCAGCTAACAACTGTAATTCCAAGATCTGACACCCTTACACAGTTATACATGCAGGAGAAAAACACCAATTCACATAAAAAAAAATATGTTTTAAAAACAAACTTTTTTTTCAGTTAGTTTTAAAATGTTTTTTTCTTTTATTATATATTTGGAAGTGTTTTTCCTGCATGTATGTCTGTGTACCATGTATGTGCCCCATAACTCAGGAGGATGCGAGAGGGCACTTGTTTTCCTGGAACTGGAGTTATGGAGATTGTGAGCTGCCCTGTGGGCCCTGTGCATCTAATGTTATCCTCTGCAAGAGCTGCCAGTATTGTTAACCCACATCCCACTTCTCCAGCTCCCTCCCTCTCTCTCCCTCCCTCCCTCTTTCCCTCCCTCCCTCCTGAGTCTCTCTATGTACCCTTGATTGTCCTAGAACTTTTTATTTAGATCAGGTTGGCCTTGAACTCACACAGGTCCTCTTGCCTCTGCGTCAGAAGTACTGAAATTAGAGGTGTTTATTATCTTTTTTTATGTGTGTACATGTGGATACGTACTGTACCTACAACAGTTTTGCTCCTTCACCTTGTGGGGCTCAAGTACACAAGGCAAACTTGGCAGCAGGTGCCTTTATTCACTGAGCCATTTTGCTGGCCTTCAAAGTTAGCTTTATTAGAGAAAATAAAGCTTGCCTTTGCTTCTGATTCTGAGGCCAACTTACTTAGAGTGATACTATTGATTATAAAGATGATTAGTTGAACTTAATTATTGTTTGAAGGTTGATAATCTAAGAGCCAAATATGCTTGTTTTATTTGTTTGCTTTTGGTTTTTTTTGAGACGCGGCCTCTCTGTGTAACAGCCCTGGCTATCCTGGCCTTTTACTCACAGCCATCCTCCTGCCTCTGCCTTCCTAGGGCTGTGATTAAAGGCACATGCTACCACCACCCAGCCCCAAAGCTGTTTTTTTTTTTTGTTTTTTTGTTTGTTGTTGTTCTTTTCTTTTTTAGCAGAATCTATCAGTTACGTAATTCCCTATATCAGGCTAAAGGTTTGGTGCATATGTACTAATCTTAGAAATTAAAATATATTTTAGCAGTTTCTTCAAATGTTGATAAACTTTCAGTGTAGGTTAGGAGTATGGCACAGTAGTTAGGAGCATGCAGCACTCTTGGCAGATGACTTTGATTCCTAGCACCCATGTCAGGTGCTTCCTAACTGCCTCTAACTCCAGCTCCAGGGGGTCTGACACCTCTGCCGGCACCTGCACTTCCATGCACATACTCCCCTCCCCTAAATAAAAATTAGCAATATCGTAGAGAATGGGAAGCCTGTCCTGTTCCTAGGTGCAGATTGAGTTGCAGGATACCTTTCATTTTTCACAACCAAGTTTTCTGTCCACTCTCTTCCCCCTGTGTTTGATTATTTCAGGTGTCTGTGATGAACATATAACATGCGCAGACTAGTAAAAGGCAGGGTCTACTGTTCCCCTCTTGTATTGTTCACACTCCCCACTGTTTATGTGCATTGCGGAATAGTGAGCGCTTTCTTAGTGTGGGAGAAACATTCCATTGAACAAAACTTTTTTCTCTTTTGTCTCCCCTTCTATTCCTGTACTGTTGGCTGCTTTGAAACAACTCAGTAAGAGAGAGAGAGTTTGTGCTGCTGGGGTTTGGTTGCTTTCAGGGATGTGTTTTTTAGTGTGCACGCGGCATGTCCTAGGTGAGTTGCTTGCAGGAGTCTGCTCCTCAGATACAGCATAGGGCAGCAGGTGCCACATGCCACATACTCATCTGTGCTGCACTTTGCTGTTCTTGTCTGTGTCTCTGTCCAATTTCTCTTAGATTGCATCAGAGTTAGGCCTAGGATAATACTGGATTTCTGTATCAGTAGATTCTACTGACATGTCTTTATCTACATACTGGAAGTTTTGAGCATTAATTGTAACAAAGGTTTACTAGATAAAAGGGTTTTCTAGTCCTGGCCATGGCTTCTACCCTGCTAAACTGTAAATTGCTTTTTATTTCTGAAACTCATTTCTTCTGTAGCTTATGGACTGATTGTGTCAACACAGCCATCACTTGAATTTAGTGAGAAACATTGTAGATGTTGAATGGGTCTTGCCTTTTTTTTTTTTTTAAAGATTTATTCATTGATTTTTCTTTTATGTACAGGTGTGTTTTGCCCTGAAGCTAGAGTTACAGACAGTTGTCAGCTGCCATGTGGGTGCTGGGAATTGAACCCGGGTCCTCTGGAAGAGCAGTCAGTGCTCTTAACCACTGAGCCATCTCTCCAGCTCCGGGTCTTGCTTTGTTAATAAGCAAAAGTAAAGTTCCCTCCTTGAGACAGGTTCATACTTTTTATCTCTGGCCAACCTAGAAATCACTATGTAGACCAGCTTGACTTCAAACTCATAGATATCTACTTGCTTTTACTGGGATTAAAGTTATCCACCATCACGCAGACCCCTTTTTCCTAATAATTACTATTTTAAAATATTTTCTAATATTATTAGCACATTTGTGTAATATTATTAATAAAACATTTGTGTACCCATGTGTTAATGTCTGTAAGAGTGGGGATGCATGTGTCATAGCATGTATGTATGATGTGTAGATCACAGGACAGCTTTTGAAAGTTTGTTCTTTCCTTCCATGGATCCTGGGGACTGAACTCAGGTTATCAGGCTTGTGTGGAAAGCCAGCTTGTCATTTCTTTCAAGGCCTGATGTCCCCCTCCCATTTTAAAAATGAGGTGTATGTGTGTGTGTCTGTGAGTGTGTGCACTGGAGCACAGTACCCACGAAGGGCAGAAGAGGATCTAGATTCCTAGAACTAGAGTTCAAGGAGATTAGGAGCCATCAGATGTAGGAGCTGGGAACCAAACGTGGTAAGAGCATTAAGTGCTTTTAACAACTGAGTGATTTCCAGCTCTGTCTTTGTCAATTTTTGGTGTGTTTTAAAAAGCTAGACAGGCTTGAAAGAATTAGCCAGCCCTGTCATTTTTCTTTCTCTTAGTTCATGAAACACAGCCAGACTTTGAGCGTTAGGTATGAGCTCAATGACTGGGAAGCAGTCTATAGGAATAAGGCCTTGTCTGGCCTGAGTATGTCTGAACAATAAACTAGGCTTTTTAAGCTTAGAAAAAAATGACCATTTTTATACTTTTTAAAAAGGACAAATTCATGTTTATAATTGGTCTAATGTTTTTAAAGCAACGTAGTAACCTCCATTTGTTAAATACCATTTATTTTTATCTTGCTAGGCAATATACCTGTGCTATTGTATTAAAGTTTTCCTTTTTTCCTAAGGAAAATTATTTGCCAAAAGTGCCTTTTCTCTTTGGGAGTCTGGAGATCTAACCCAGCGTCTCTATGTGTGCAGCCACTAAGTGTTCTACACTGATACATTCCTAGTCTGGAGAATGTTATCTTTCTAAATTGATATATGAGTGTTACTATTTTAGAATCTTATGATTGATTAGGTTTTGGTTATGTTTCTGACTGGATTGATACTGTTTACATCAACCACCAGCAACTACTTAAACGTTGAAACATTTTAGGGTCTAAAGAAATCTTGTGTTTATTTGGAACTTCTTAAAATCCCAGTCTTGATTGTGTCAATAGGTCCTTGGATTTTTCATACCCTCATTTTGATTAACCCCTCCATTTGATCTGAGATCCTGTCAGTCGAGGTGTAATTTAACATGTATCTGCTTGTTCCCACCACTGGAGTAATGATTGACACACTGGACTTGTATGCAAGCAGGGTGGAAGAAAGGAGACCAGTATTTTGTCAGTCCACAGACTTGGAAAATTTTCAGTTTAACAATTTGGGTAGCATTATAAAATGCTTTTAATTGCATCTTAATTGGAGCTGTTTTGAAAGTCAGGTGCTTTTCATTTCTTGGCTATAATGTGCTGAGTATCTTTCAGGTCAAAGGAAAAAAAAAATAAATATTGTTGTCATTCCAGTTGTTAAGGGAAACTGTCAAATGACTGATTAGAGCCCAAGATTGAATTCATGTAAGATGTACAAATTCAAAGACTGTCTGTAGAGCTGCATGTAAGTGAGAGATTTTTTTATATTGGTAAGGGGACACATTAGCCTGTGGTTCATGCTATTTGACATTGCATTCTTCATCAGAGGCTTTTTTCTTATATATATGTTCTCTCTCTCTCTGTCTCTGTCTCTCTGTCTCTGTCTCTCTCTCTCTCTCTCTCACACACACACACACACACACACACACAGACACGCACACATGGCACAATTGCGTCTTTAGATGTGAACCTTTGGGAGTACATAGGGAGATTTCAGATGTTTGACTTCTCCCTCCCTCCCTCCCTTCCTTTCTCCCGCCTCTTTCTCTCTCTCTCTTTCTTTCGTCTGTGTGATTTTGATAACTTTTTTTTTTAAACTTTATTTATTTATTATTTATTTATTTGCCTTGGTATTTGCCTGGAACTGGAACTACAGACAATTGTTAGCTGCCATGTGGGTGCTGGGAATTGAACCCGGGTCCTCTGGAAGAGCAGACGGTGCTCTTAACCGCTGAGCCATCTCTCCAGCCCCCAACTTTTTTTTTTTTTTTTTTTTTTTGGCTTTTTGAGACAGGGTTTTCCTGTGTGTAGCTCTGGCTGCTCTGTAGACCAGACTGGCCTTGATCTCACAAAGATCTGCCTGCCTCTGCCTCCTGATTTCTGGGATTAAAGGCATGTGCCTGCCACCAACATCTGGTTTTAACATATCTTCTTGATGTGTAGTGTTAGAAACATTTCCAAGGCCTGTATCTTACTTTGAGAACCGACTACAAATGACACGATGTTCATGAAATTGCTTAGATTTATAGTGACAGTGTTAATAATCAATCTAGTCTATACTTGGAAGGATAGGCCCACTCCCAGGTTGTTGACCTTTGTATGTGGTTTAAAGTAGTTCATAAAATGATAAATAAAAAGTATCAAAGTCAGACAGAATAATACACTTGGGACAGAGAAAAAAGTTTTTTTTTTTTTTTTTTTTTTTTGCGTGGAGAGTTGATAGATATTGCATAAAAACAATTTCAGTAGGGCGGGAGCATTATCTCAGCACTCAGAGCTTATACCCTCTTGCAGAGGACCTGAGCTTGGTTCTCAGCATTAGTATTGGGTGCTCTACAACCACGTGTAACCCCAGCTCCATGGGATGTGACACCTCTATCCTCCACACATGCTATGCTCATGTAATGGTTCCTCAAGGCATAGAATTAACTCCACTGTAGAATTGTTGCTGCATGTAAAGGCTGATGCTTGTGACCTGGGTGTTTTCCTAATGAGCTACTTGTGTGAAGTTGATATTTCAAGTTCTACATGCTAGCATTTGGAATGACATTATTTATCTTGAACTTAATTTATTTCTGCTCGTTAATTTTCTGCTTAACTATTTCTATTTCTTTTGAGAGAATTCTGAGTGGGCTTTGTAGTGGCATGGATTCATTTTCCTAGGACTAAGGTATATGAGTGAATACGGAAAGCAACACTGATTCTGTGACTACGGCTCACAGCATTTATGTGCTGCTGCTGTTTCTAATCATTAACTTACATAGCTGTCATAGCCAGAAATAGCAGGCAATAAAGTAATTGTTTTTAAATAAAGTCACTGTTGTAAGATTTATTCCAACTGTGTAACCGGTGGGCTAAGTTGAGGATTTGAGAGTTGGAGTAATCTAGAGGACCGACTTGAATACTGTGGACTGTTGGAGATTCCAGACTCTGTTAAATGAGTATACTTGTGTGTCTTGTTACTGGATGGGCAAGGCCATGGTCGTTCCAGATAGTGGATAAATAGCCTTTATTTGCAGCTTATGGAGTGCAGCATATTTTGCAGTAAAGAGGAGGCAAAGGACAAGGTGTTCTCTACTTGTGGGCTTGTAAAGGGCTCAGAGTTTTCTTTATGTTATTGTAGAAAGACTTTTTTTTTTCTTTCTTTTTTTTTTTTTTTTTTTTTTTGCTGTGGCATGCTTAAAACTAAAGGGCAAATGATCCAAAAGAATAATCTTGAAATTCAATAGCAAGAAAACTACTTGACATTGTGGGCCGGAGGCCAGCAAACGTGGGGCTTTCATTGAATGCGTGGGAAATGGGGCAGGCCTGGCATTTAAAGGGACAGGGTGCAGTCCCCCAGAAAAGAAAAGCCCTCATGTATGATTTGCTTACTTGGAGAAAAAAAAAATAGACTTCAAGTTTTCTCTAAAGGATCTTTATTGGATCAACCATTTAAGGCTTTGAAAGACACTGAGTGAAATTTTCCTGACTCCACCTCCCACACTCTCGCCTGAAATTAGTGTGGAGTAAAATGGTTTATAACAGGAGCGAAGCAGCTTTTCAAATAAAAGTACTTTGTAGACTGTAGAAACGGAGTGTCATGTAATTCTCTCTGAAACTGAGCACTTACCGCTTTGTTTACGTAGCCTTTTAAATGGTGGGGTAGACTGAGGAATGGGGGTGCCCTAGGGACCTGGGCTTCAGACTTTAATTTTTTTTCTGTCTGAGTTTTCCTCCCTCATCCACTCATCGAGCCCCCACCCTTTTCTCCCCTCCACCGCCTCCCACAGTCCCTCAATAAAATAGGATTTGAAAGACTTGAGTGACCAGTCCTGTGTGCTAGCTTCTTGCTTGGGGCAGTAATGTACTGTTTTCAATGGGTGGTCTTCAGTCTCCATGGGAGATTTTATAGGCAGTGGGCTCTGAGATCCACTAAGTGTATTATATTGAACATGGCCAGTTAAATTCCCAAGCTATAGAAAACACAGAGATAGCGTTACATTACTGAATTCCCATTGGTAATTAGGTGAAATCCTAATTTGTTTAATTGTGTTTGAAGAATTTATGGCTTAAGCCTACAAAAGTGGAGCATATTAACATAGTATTTGTGATTTAGTTTTTAAAACAAGCCGTAATATGTAAATTGAGGACTGTCCGTTAATATGTGTATTTTAATTCATACTTTCAAAACAATTCTTAATCCTGTAGAAAACCCATTGAAGCCAGATTTCTCCCACAGCATTATACAATGATGTGATGTTTTCACAGTAGAAAGTGTATCTGATGTGTTCTCAGTTAGAACCTCTTTATCTCTGGCGTGTAATAGGAATGAATGTACAGTAGCCAAAAATTTAGCTAGTGCTCTGGCACATACCATTGATAAACAGGATTAGAATTATTATAAATTTATACTGGATTCAAATTGGCTTTTATAAAACATGATGCTTCTTAGGCACAGGGACACAAATGAAGTAATGTATTTAACTTATATAGTTATTTTGTTTTAAGTTATTTAGACTCTTCTTTCCTGTGTGAACCTGTGATTTTCAGTCATATTGGAATATAGCTTTGTTAGGTCACTGATTATTCACATTCTTCAGACTTGATTTATGAAGAACATTGGATTTCTGTTTAAATATTTATTCTTCCCAACTAGGTGAAATACTTGCTTTTCACAGACTAGGTAGAAAGACTGGAGGGATCAGCATCTCAGATGTGTTAGTGAGACTGGGTGATGATGGTCTGTAAGAAGATGGCATTTGCATTTCTTTTAGACAGTGTAAGTACTTGTAGATGGTTCATCAAGGCATAGAATTTTCCAAGTTTGTTCTACATAAGAATCATTGTAGAATGTCTTAGGTCATATAGAAATGACACAAATTCTGTAGTTTTCTTCACTGATAGATTCAGAGTCACAGATACAGTCAGAGATTTGTAGTTAACATTCTATAGCAGTGTCTGTATATTTGCTTTTTTAGCTCACTTCTGCCTTTGAATAGCTAAAACTTTTCCGGGTAAGTGTTTTTAAAGAAGTGATAGCTACCTGAAGTTTATCTCGTGTGACCAGCATTTAGAAGTTATTATGGTTGTCTACACAGAAAGACACAGCTCTTGTGGATACACAGGGGATAAACATTAAAGGTTAGTAAAAACTAGCTTGTCAAGAAAACTTACTGACCTCAGAATAATTTTATTTTTGCCATCCCTTTTCTTGGCTGAAAGTGAAATCACCACTATCTGGTTACCAGGCCAGTGCTGTCTTGGATGGTTTCCTTGGGCTTTGGCTCTGTTCAGAAAAGCACTGTTAGGCAGCTGCTGTAGGTTTTGCGTGGCCTCACAAAGAAATTATTTAACCCCTGTTAGTTTCCAATGCTGCCATTTCTAATCTGCAGATAAACTTGCTGTGTTGGATACACCCTTTGTGCTTATGATGTGAATCTCTGCCTCACTAGTTTGTAGTATAGCAGAAAATGAGTAATTTTTTTAAAGGCAATAATAGAGTTTTATGTCATGGAGTATGACACCTTTTCTGCTTCTGTTCAGGTAGATGTAAAAACTTCAACTCATTTTTCAGTTTGACTTTGCTTTTGCATGTGGAGACTGAAAAGGGATTGGGAAAACTGAGTTATATACCTTTGATAATCAGCATTTTGGTGCACTTCCCTTTAGGTGTATGTGTAGTGGGAGAGGAAATACCAACTCATTTCAGATTAAATGTAGGACTAGAGCAATGCCATGTATCACCAATATGAGTATAATAATGTTCAAAATTCCAGCAGCACTGCCTTTCTCTGTATCATGTTTGCATTATTGCTGTAGGTTTGAGGGGCAGGGAACTCAGTCCCTGCTAAGGCTGAAGAGGGCAAGAGTTGGAAACTGCTGCTGTGTGATTAAACCCGGGTGTTTGCCCTGAGGCTCCAGCCATTCCATCTGAATTCATAGCCTGAGATTTTGGATTCTTTCTCTATTTGAAAATAATACTTTTTAAACATTTTAAGACTGGCTTTGCCCACTAGCGTGGAAACTATTGAGGCAGATTCTGGGAGTTACAGCTTTAATGCAGTCAGATTGAAGATGCAGTTTGGTATTTTAAAGAGAAAGTTCACAGCCATTTAACATAAAATTTTACTGGGCTTTTCATTAATCTGAAATAACTGGCCTATAAGTACTTTATCAGTGCAAACTGCTCAGCATGTAAAATGTGGGCAGAAGAGCACAAAGCCTTCCTGCAAATTAAGGGCACAATGCGGACGGACGGACTTTCCAGCCATCTCCAGCTGGGAGATTATTACAGTTTTTGCAGACCCTTTTCTCTCAAAACTAAATCAAGAATTGTAGAGTCCTGATAAAAAGAAGTGTAGAAAAGCCTAACTAATCCTTAGATGCGTTACTTCAAACGTGCCAAAATAGAATAAAATCAGTTAAATAGCATGGATTAAAGGTTACTTTTAATGTGTTTTTTGTCACTCATGTTGAGAATTTTGTTGTATGTTAATGCATTTAGCCTTGGTTAAAAAGCTCCAGAGGGGGAAAATGTAATTAAATTTGAGAGATTACACAATCATGTTGTTATGAAGAAATTTAGTACCAATTCTGGATGCCAGGCTAAGAGATAAAAGCTGCTCTGGAGATATCAGGGCTGTAAACAGGTGGCTCTGGTTTTGAGCGGGAAGATTTGGGTTTCAGTCAAAGAGTTGTGTAGAATTCTAAGAGCTGAGTTACACAGGTCTTAGAAAACAGTGTGGCTACATGTCTGTGGCTGTGTGTGTATAAATGGCTCCTTGGTTTGATTATCAGAGATTGCCACTCAGCTCTGGACCAATGTTTTAAATGGGTTGGAGAGCAGACAAGGCGAAATTAGAAGATCTTTGGTAACATATACCCTTTACTCTGAAGCCTTTCTGCAGAGGAAGACCAAACCATCTGTACTTTCCATTCACAGACATGTTGGCAGCTACTTAGTTAGAAATCCTGGCATGTCATAATTGAACTACTAAAAGTTTTGGGTTAAGGAAGAAACTTTTTGACTTGATGTTATTGATGGGAAGAATTGTTTTAAAAAGACACATCTTGTTAAAAATGGTAAACTTTGGAACTGCTACATAGTATTAAAAGATGCATGCAAATATATTTGCCTGTATGTGAACTTTAACAATTATTTTTTACATTTCTTTTATGTATACGTGTGGTTATGTGTATACCATGGCATGCTTATGGATATCAGAGGACAGCTTGTGGAGTCATGTGATTTCCAGGGATCAAACTTCCTTCATCAGAATTGGCTACAAGTGCCTTTAATCTCTGAGCTGTCTTGCCAGCCTAACAAAATTTTTATTTTAAGAATTTGGGCAATGGGAAATTTCGTAATCATGCTATATTTACCACCAATCCAAGATGTCAAATAATAAATTCCTGGAATCTCGCATTACGTCTTTTCTTTATTGCAAAGGGCACATGCTAATGCTGTGAGTTAACTGACTTCCTCCTCACTATTGCTTATAGTGCATGTGTGTGTGTTGTATGTGTTATGTATTGCATGCCATCTCATTACCATACATTATACAGCAGTAATGCTTTATAAGCCCTGTGAGAATGCAGTCCTATTAATTTATAGGCAAAACATACAATTGCTCAAAAACTTCCTCTGTTGCTATTCTGACCAAATTTAACCTTATTCAAAATATGTAGCTTTAGTGAATTTTGCAACATCACATAAATATTGTGCTTTGGAGTTATTTATGTGCTTAAGATGCTGAAGTGTTTTTTTTTTTTTTTTCCTATCCCAGTTAAGTTCCTCAGGGTATAAGTTATTTTAGTAAATTAGAAAATTTCTCTGAAAGCAAAGTGATTCTTAACTTTTTTGAAGCTGAAAATGGGCACAATAGTCTTTATGATTTCCAGGAAGATAATCTCATGGACCCATACTGTACAAAGTCAGTTCCCCAACTCACTAGTTCCCCAATTCAACTTTGCAGAATTGGTTTGCTCATGCAGTCCAGTCTTTGTGTGCCCCTCGGAGCTGGGAGCATTCTGTCTTCTGTTGTTTCTCAGCAGTGCCCTCAGAACAGGCCTAGAGACTGGCTTTGAAGCTCTGGATAACCTGGTATCAAAGAGCGTAGGAATTTAGCAGTAATTGTTTTATGGCTGGCTAGAAATCAGACCTATTTGTATGAGCTGCACACAGAATAGCTGTGATTTGACAATTTGGTTCTATTTATGCTGACCATAAAAAAAGAAAGGAAAAGAAGAGAAAAAGTTAAAGGGGGTAGTTTGGAAACAGGAAATAAGCTGTAAATGCAAATTGCTTCACTATTTTCTCAAAGGAACAAAGAAGGGAGAGGGTTTGGAAGTTTTTTATTGAAGGTGTGTCATTGAGGATCTGTCTACCCTGGGGATGTTTAGTGCTGCACTCCTTAAGATGTACCTCCTTTTGTTGGCAGTTTTCCCTTTTTTCTTCTGTTACCATCTGACTAAAATAATTTTCATCGAAGCAAAAGAAACTCCCGTGGAGGAGAGGCAGTGGAGTCAGACGGTCCAGCTCTAGCTAGCAGACATTCCCAGTCCGTCTCCCTTGCCTAGTCAGCGAGTGGGGGGGGGGAGGACAAAGTGGTGCCCGAAGTGAGTCTTTCCATCCTAATGAAAACCGTACCCTGAGCCAGCACATAGCTTCAGACTTGCTGTGCTGTGCAGGAGGCTTTGCCAGGTAAGTTTTCACGGCTCTTGGGAAGCGGAAGAAAACATTGATGACTTTTATGGCTGACAGCTGGCAAAGTCTTCTGGAATTCAAAATGCCTGAATTATTTGTTCCTCTTGTCTAAAGTCTATTTTGAACTCAAGGTGGGCAGAGTATCAGGTAGGTCTGTACTTTAGAGCAGCCCACAGTGAGTTTGGCTGTTCCTAGAGTATCTTTCAGACTTAGGGTGCCTGCTGTAAAGTGCCTTACAGTTGTTTTGAAATCCCCAACCCCTAGAGTAGCCCGAGATTGAGGCAGCAGAGCATAAAAACAGCAAACATGCTTGTGACTGACTGTACTTCAGAAAAAGAAAAGAAAGAAAAACCCTAGGAATGCTTAAAGGACCTTAGGTCTTTGCCACAAATTAAAGCATGATTTTTCTTTTTTGTAAACCACAAAGACATTTCATTGCTGTTGAATTTGTGCTGTTAATTTGACTTTATCTTTTTTTTTCTCATTATATTCTGATTCTCTCATATCAAGCAGGATTAGTGTTTATTAGGTGTCTTGATTTACCAGTTTGGATGAAGTCTAAGCTGTTTGAGTTGGTGCTCTTTGAATCCAGCATGAGAGTTTGAAACTCTTGAAGGATTACAAGTTTTGCAGTGAGGATGTGAATATGAATTTCTCCAAAGCTGAAAAGCTAGTTGAAGGTCCCCACTAGGGAAACAGTTGCAGCCGCTATGAGAGAAGCAGTGTTCAGGACCCCTTCATTCTGTGGAGTGTGAATGCTCAGAGGGAAACAGGTAAAGACATATGTAGTGGGCAAGGGAGATACCTGCGTAGATAAAGGCACTTGCTGCTGTTAGACTAGTCTCTGGGGTCCCACATGATGGAAGGCAAGAACAGACTCGTACAAGCTGTCCTCTGACCTCCACAGTGCACTGTGGCATGGACCTAAAAGAATACACAGACAGATACATGCAATAATAATAATAATAATAATAATAATAATAATAATAAGACATGTAGTGGTTTGAGACAGGGTTTGTCAGTCCTGGATCTCACTTTTAGCCCAGGGTAGTCTACTTGTAAACTCTAGATCATCCTTCCTTAGGCTCAGATTGAAGCATCAAGAGTTAGGGTTGGCTAGTGAAGGGTTGTATTTTTGAAGTATTGGTCCCTTACTTGACCACCTCTGTGGCACTGGCACTGCACCAAACAGTGCAGTCAAGAGCAGCAAAGGGCTTGATTGGCATCAAGTGTGGTGATATTTTGTGTATCCTCTAAGAAATAAAGCTTACGTCAAGATCAGAGGGCAGAGCCAGCCTTAGAGTTAGCCAGAGAAGTCAGGCAGTGTTGGCACTCCAAGGATGCAAGGGCAGATAGATCTATATGAGTTCAATGCCACACGGGAGATTAATCTAGTCTAAAAGGGAAACAGCCAGGCAGTGGTGGCATGCACCTTTAATCCCAGCACCAGGAAGGTTGAGGCAGGAAGTGATATGTCTGGGCAGAGAAAGAAATATAAGGTGGGAGGAGACAGCAGGTCAGCCTTGCCCTCCCCTTTCAGTTTAGGACTCAGAGGCATTCAGTCTGAGGATTTGTGGAGACATGATCTTCCCCTTTTGACCAAGGATTCAGTAGTGGTGAGAGGTGTTTCTAGTGGCTTCTTCCTCTGCTTCTCTGATCTTTTTTAGCATTTACCCCAGTATCTGGCTCCAGGTTTTTTATTATAAGAACAATTAGAGTTTGTGCAACAATCAAGCATGTTAAGAACAGTTGTAGTACAACATAGGTGCTTTTGTAAAGCTGAAAAAGAGCTAAGTGGGTTCTGCTTAGGTATGAGGATTTTAGTATTTTAGAAAATTACAATGGAACAGCTTAGATTAGAAGTTCCCATAAGTCAGCCAAGGGTGGGATTTTCATCTCCAGTGCTTCTCTTTGTGATGCTTCTGGTGCTTTCCAGCCTCTAAACTCACTTGGTCTGCATGGTAGCATGTATATGTACCTAGCTGAAAGAGCAGAGAACAGTTTCTGCTTACAGATGTGGGAGACCAAGATGAAAGATTCATGTGCACATGAAATTTATGTGTAGAGCCACCAATACCTTACATTGCTGGGAACAGTCCCAGATTGTACCCAATATTGACATCACCATCATACTGCTTTTTTGATTTTTTGGGGGGGCAGGTTGTCTTTTTTTAGTTAATTAAAATTTATTTTTTGATTGATTGATTGATAGCTCTGTATAGCCTTGACTATATAAAGGTTTTGGAACTCAATATTTTGATTGTGTAGATTCAAACTCAGAGATCTTCCTGCTTCTACCACACCAGTGCTGGGATTAAAGCCATGAGACACCATGATTGGCTTTTTTTAAAAAAATATATATGTATTTATATATATTTAAAATATAAATAAGTATGGACTCTCTTTGTAGTTGGCTGTCTTTCAACTTTCTATGTAGACCAGGCTGGCCTCAAACTCACAGAGATCCACCTGACTCTGACTGCCTAATGCTGGAATTAAGGATAGTGCCTGGTTTAAAATTTTTTTGTTGGGCTGGAGAGATGGCTCAGTGGTTAAGGGTACTTGACTGCTCTTCTAGAGGTCCTGAGTTCAGTCCCCAGCAACCACATGATAGCTCACAACCATCTATAGTGGGATCCGGTTCATCCTGATGTGCATGAGGCCAGCACCCATATACATGAATAAATAAATAAATGAATAAATCTGAGGGTTCAGGGTTCATATAATCACCAAGTAAAGCACTGTTGTCTGCTGCTCATTAACTCCATTTAAGTATTTGACAGCAAAGCTTCTTAAAAGATTCACAAGTGTTTTGCCTCTAAGGCTGAATCAGGGAAGTCTCACTTTAAAAAGCCACACCTCTGCTTGTCTCCAGCAAACAGAGCTGATCCAAGAAAAATGCTGCCAATACTAAGAATCCATCTATGACTCTGTTCCCTTTTGCCCGTGAGAACAGAAACCTTAAATCCACTATAAGAAGCTTGTTTCTTATATTGAGGCTCAGGAATCGGCCTTGTTGCAGTTTTTAAGCTGTACTCTAAAAGCCCGCCATTTTAAAATCAAACTCAAGTCCAGACACCTTACCAGGCGTCTCTGTACCACGGCTCATGTGAGACACACAACTCAAAAGCTGCTTTTGGCTCTGATTCTGTGCTTTAAAACCCTTTTTAATTTTTTTCAAACTTTATGTGGGTGTATATCACCCACGTTGGGCAGTCATTTGTTGTAAATGGTTCTGGCCTGGACTTCCCGGGCCTGGACCAAAGGTTTAGTCTCCCTCTCCGCCTGACTTTGCCTCAAATAATCACAAACAGGAATATATTATTTTTACACTGATTGACCAGCCATATAATTTGCTAGTACTTGCTCTCCATCTAAGCCATCTTGTTCAGCTATGCAGCTCGGTACCTTTTCTCAGAGCAGCATTTCAGTTTCTTTTCTCTGTGTCTGCTGCCTTCTCCTCATCCAGTCTGTGGCTGCTCTCTCTTGTGGCTCTCTCTGGCTGCTGTCTGGCATTTGTCTCTGTTCTGAGATGTTCTTGAGTTTTCTTAGCTTGGTAGCCCCATCCTGTTTGCCTTTGGCCAATCAGCTTTTTATTAAACCCATAAGCGGGACAAATATTTACATTACCAGCATAATCCCACTACATAAATCCTTAAAAAAATGTTTTTGTTTTTGTATAACAGGATTTTACTTATTTTAATTTTATGTGTATGAGTGTTTGCTTCCTTGTATGTAAGTGCACCGTGTGTGTGTACTTTGCACACAGAGACCAGATAGTGTGTCAGATCCCCTGGACCTGGAGTTACAGATGGTTGTATGGCACCATGTTGGGTGCTGGGAATTGGACCCACAGTCTCTGGAAGAGCATTTAGTGCTCTTAACCACAGAGCCACATCCTTAGTCCCTAGCCTCCTAACTCTTTATATGACTCAGACTAGCTTTGAGTTCCTTCTGTCTAGTCGTTTTCTTCCCATTGGCCGAGTTACAAGTGTTGGCCAGCACTCTCAGTTTTAAGTGGTGTTGGGGCTTAAACCCCGGGCTTCATGCATTTAGTCAAGAATTTTGCCAGCAGGTCTATCTCTCCACCATATAATCACCAATGTCTTGTGTGTGTGTTTTTAGAGAACAATCAATCTTTCCTTTCACCTTGTTTCAGATTGGGTTTCTCTTGGGACTCACCACTGTGTGTGCCAGGCTAGCTGGCCATGAGACTCCTGCCTCTAGTCTCCTTACAGGGCACTGGGCTTCCACACACGTTCACTGTTATGTCTGGCCTTTATGTGGGAGCTGAGCTCAGCTTGTCAGGCTTACAAAGCAAGTTCTATCCACTGAGCCATCTCACAGTGTTTGAGTTGCCTGAGAGGTTGATCATTGAACGAGGCACTTTCCCTTTAAATCCCCTCTCCCATCGAAGTAGGAGCTAGAACAAAAGAATGGGTTTGAGGACAGTAATTGTAACTTGGGGAAGAAAATTAGAAACTTTTGTTGTGATTTACTCTGAGTTTCTCTACCAGACTTGTTGGACAAAGACTAAATATGCCCTGGTGTTCCTTTTTATGTAACTCAGCATTTTCTCGTATGGAGATGTGGATTTAGTGGCACGTGATGAAGTAATGAAATATGAATGGATTTGATTTACAGATGATAGTGTGAGTTCTCCTGTTCTGTATGTAATATACCTTCCATCAGAGGAGGACAGTGTCTGAGCAAAGGCTATAGATTATGTCATTTTTAAGAATGATGAAGGTGGGGGTGGGGAGATTGAAGAGATGATGTAGGAGTCATTAAGAGCACTGGCTGCTGTGGCAGAGGACAGAGGTTTGATTCCCAGCACCCACATGGCAGCTCATAACACTCTGTAACTCAAGTTCCAGGGGAAATCTGATGCCCTCTTCTGGTTTCCATGGGCACTGCATGCAAGTGGTGTACAATATACATGCAGAGGAAACACCATACACATTTAAACAAAGGGAGAAAGAAAAAAAATGCTTCATGGCAGCTGTCACTTTTGGAATGAAGTAGAGGGGTAGAAGCAAACCAATGCCTCTGTGCGAAACTCTTAGGGTAGATGTTGGAGTAAGGTGAAGGGCTTCATGTTGCAGGCAAGCATTAGTTCTTTCCCAGATTTACACAGCTCTTCAACATGGCTTTTTCTTTGTTTGCATAAAGCTGTGACAAGGGAAAGGGAGACAGTCTATTCAGTCAGTAGTAGGAGACTTACTTTCATACAGTTGGGCTGAGTTCCAGTCATGAGAAGGTGTGGGACTTAGGGGGCAGGAGAATGATGCTGGCTGGCCCTTGTAGCAGATGTTTGCACTCGAACCTTCTCATAGTCTGTACCATTTTTGGTTTATGCAGCATTTAATGTTTTGCTTTTCTTTTCAGAAACTGTTTATAATGCCTCTTGAACAATGCAGTGAGATTCTTTAGCTCAAGTTGTTATGAAGCCAAAAATAGATCTGGGCTACAATTGAACTTTGTGGGACAAATTGTGGTTTGTAGGTTTTGGCTGTTATTTTTCTAACAAATAACTGTAATTTAAAAATTATTTAGAAGCAAAGCAAATGTTGCTTGGATAAAAAAAGGACCTGGTTGATTTTGAAGGTTGCTTTAGAATGCTAACCAGATGTCCACGTTTAAGGGAATGTTTGGAGTGAAATGTTTTAACTAAAAAAACTCATAGTAAGTGCTATTGAATAGAATCTCAGAGATTGCAGTACTGTTGGGGCTTGCCTGTTGGCGATCTCTTTCTCCTCCTTCATTTTTCTTGGTTTTCTTTGGGAAGTCAAAAATAAGAATAGGTTTTGAGAAGGGGAAAGCAAAGCTAGGGATTAGGACACATTCAGACCACCTTCCTGTCTATTAGTCCAGTGCTGGGCACCAGCATCATCTTGCAATAGTACTAAATTTAAAGAGATACATGAAGTCAAATAAGAAACACAAACATTAAAATCAGGAGAGGTAACCATCATTGCTCAGCTGAAAACCAAATGGTTTCCCAAGGCTCTTAAAGGATGAATAGCCAATTTTGTTAGAAAAGAAAGCTTGTTATTAAGGGTCTTCACATCATGTGATGGAACATATCGGGGCTCTTCTAAGGTTGTTAGTTTCTTGTGGACAGTTATGAAAAAATTATATTTCAATTTTTCACGTAGGCATTGAGGCAGTGTTTTTATAATAAGCTCTATTTATTATAAGACATTTGAAATATAAACATGCATTATATATAATAGAAACTGGCCTTTGGCACACATGTATTGGGCTGAGTACTCTGCAAGAGTCACATTATTAGACTACAGAATCAGAAAATATGAATCAGTTGTAGTTTTTATACATTTGTGTTGAACAATGTCAGAATTTAAGCTAGCAAAGTAATTGTACTTTGAGTATCAGAAAACAGCTAGGAATATACTTAACAAAATTATTATAAATTTATTCTCAAAGTATAACATATTGGAAAAATTAAAGAAATAGAAATAAATGAAAAAATTCCTATGCTTATGGGTTGGAAGACTATATTAAGGTGTCAATACTCTCAGCTTGGTACAGTTTTAGTAGTAATTCTTCAGAATCTCATTCACATGATAATCTTTGTAACAACTGATGGACTCATTTAAAATGCAGATGTAATTACAAGGAACTCAGAACATCCAAAATACTACTAGAAAAGAACAAAAAGTTGAGAAACTCACATTTCTAATTTTAAAACTTACTTCAAAGCAACATAATCAAAACAGTGTGGTACTGATTGATGGTTTAAGGATAGATACACATCTGTGAAGCAACTTTGAAAGGCCCAAACTAATCCTGTGTACTCCTGGGTAAGACAGGCTTCTCAGGAATAACAATCTTTAAACAGACTATGTTAAGAGAATTGGATCTATGTAAAAAAAATTAAGTTGGAATCCTACTTTATATTGTACATAAAATTTATCTCAAACTGAAGTGAAAATTTTACCTCAAAAAGACCTAATCATTATAGAACTCTTAGAGGAAAATGCAAGGGTTCATTTTCATATCTACGGGTCTAAAGTCAATTACTGAGCAAGGATACCAGAGGCAATATCAGCAACACAAAATACATTCTGTGGAAACATGGAAAAAACCTGTATTCCATATGACACTGAGTAAAACGATTGCTTAAAGATGGAAAATTTAAAAAAAATCATAGCCCATTATGGAATTGTCTTTAAAGTCTGTCTTTTATAACTCTAGGACCAACCAACTAAATATTGGTAAAGAAGCCCTTTTTTTAAAGTTGGTAAACAAATGGCTAATAATTACATGGGAAGAGCACCTTAGCTAGTAGGGAGTAGAAGTCAAAACTATAGCAAGACCAGCTGTATCCCAGCCAGCAGAGTGGCTCTCATGAAACACCAGACACGCGGTGCATTGGTGAGGACATGGAGAAATGAGAAACTTTGCCCATTGCTGAAGAGATTATAAAATACTGCATGGACTGTGGAAAAATCATAGCTGTGCAGGTAGGTCCTTAAATGGTTAAGTGTGGAGTTCATGTATTACTCAATAATTCTATTCCTTGGTACTTCTCTCGAGAAAAAGTAAAACAAAACACAGGCTTATGCATAAACTTGAACATGAGTATTTGTAATAAGTAGTGTTCTTAGTACAAGTGGCAAAAGCAAGCCATTTGCTTGTTATCAACAAAGCGGAGGCCATGGGGGTGGGGGTAGAGTGAGGATGGGTGGAGGGATGGGGAACCTAGCCACAAGACAAGATATTATGCCATTTTATTTATCTGGATATCCACAATAGGGAAGTTTACAGAAACAGGAAGTAGTCCAGTGATAGAGTGGTGTTGTGGGGTGGTCATGAATGTCTGGGTAATGAAGGTTTTTGGAAGTTGACTATGGTAGTGGGCTCAGGCTTGCCAGTACTGATCTATTAAACTGTTTTTTGAGTCTGGAGTCTTACTGTGTAGCCTTGGCTGGCCTGGACCTTGTTGTGTAGATCAGATTGGCCTTGAACTCACAGAGATCCTATTGTCTCTGCTCTGCCTTCTTGAGTACTGGCAATACAAGTGTGTCTCACAATACGCAGTCTGTGCCACAGACTTTGAATATAATTTCTGAATTATATTTTAGTAAAACAAGCTTTTTAAAAATTTTATTTATTATGTATACAGTAGATAAATACAGAAGAGGATACCAAATGTCATCATAGATGGTTGTGAGCCACCATATGGTTGCTGGGAATTGAACTCAGGACCTTTGGAAGAACAGTCAGTGTTCTTAACCTCTGAGCCATCTCTCCAGCCCCTAAAGTGACTTCTTAAAGGAGCATTATTAAGCTGAGCAAGATGTAATTATTTATCTAGCTGTTTCTGTAACTTTACTATGTGTAACTTTGTGTATGTGTTGTGGTTTGACCCATTGAAAAAAATGTACTTGAGTGCTTGGTTAAGATGTATAAGGTTTACTTCCCAGCTTGAAAAGATAAAGAAATCAGAAAAAGTTCCAGGCTGATAGGAAATAGCAGTAAAGAAAACTCATTCAGTGCTTGTGTGTAGACACTATTCTAAGTGATTTTCCTCTTACTCAAAGTTCAGAATAATTCTATAAAATATGGAAACTACATTTGAAATAGGTTAGTATAAGTCAGGTAGCAGGTTACTGGCTAACTGTAGTACTAGATAGGGATGATGCTAGTGGTAGTGTTGGCTAGGCATAGCCTATGCTATACAGAGAATGTCACTGGAAGCATGTGCTTTACGGTAAGGTTGTGAGTGCCAGCCAGGTGGCTCAGTGAGTGGTAAGAGGGCTTGCTGCTAAGTCTGTGGTTTCCAAGAGCTACATGAAGTAAGGAAAGAACCAATTTCCACAAACTGTCCTCTGAACTTCACAGTTGCCTGCTGAGACACACACACACACACACACACACACACACACACACACACACACATACACACACAGAGAGAGAGAGAGAGAGAGAGAGAGAGAGAGAGAGAGAGACAGAGAGAGACAGAGAGAGACAGAGAGAGACAGAGAGAGACAGAGAGAGAGAGCGAGATTGAGATTAAAATAAAAAACAACTTTGTGAGTATAACCATGCTTTTGTAAGAATTTCCTTTAAAGGCACATTGCAGGCATTGGTTCCTTCTTATCAGTTGATAGCTGTGACCTCTTTAGGCACCTTAGTTCACTGCAGCTGACTGAGTACATGGTCTTTTCTGATAGTTACAGTGATTTAGAGTAGGCTTAAAACTGGATTTTATTCTGTGAGCTTTTATTAAAGATTTTTGGTTATTTTGAAGTTTTCCCTTAGTTTTGATATTTAAGCTTATGAATAATAATATCTTTTATATCTAATTGTGCATGTACTATATAGTTACAATATCCAAAATAATAGCCACTGGTCACACATGACTATTTAAATTTAAATGCAAATTAGTTAAAAATTAGAACTCAGTTTCTCAGCCTTAGCCAAATTTCAAGGATTAAGAGTTGCATGTAGTTAGTGATTGCCACAGTGGCTGGAGCTGGATAGAGAAATGGCTATATCTGCAGGGCTTCTTTTTAAGGTGGAATTAAATGGTCTATATGATTTTTGTAGGAGAGGAAAAATAGGTAAAAACCTGGTAAGACTTTTTGTATAAAATTAAAATCTAATTATAGTTATATATCTGAGAATCTGTATATATATGCTTATATGTTTAGAGAGTTTATTAAATGCCTTATGCCCCCATCTGTAAACATATAACCATGTTGAAAGTGGCAATTACTTAGTGGCAAGTCTCCTAAGAATTTTTTTTACAAATACTACCATTCTCACACAAGATGAGAAAAATCATTGCTCTCCAATAACATATAATTATCCCCCCATAGATTTCTACAAAGGTTTATTTAAGTCTTTATTCTTTGAGATTTCCCTCCATGACATATCACCTTTATTTTGAAGAATTTCAATCATAATAAAATGGAGGAGAAATATTACAGAGGATCCCTGCTAGACTCACTGTTATTCTTTGGTGGATGGGCTTTATCTTAGTTTATATTCTTGTTCTCCAGTTCTTTAGAAGCAAGTTGCACATACCAGGACCTCTCACCCCTAGATGTTTACATTTCTCCTAAGAACAATACTGTTTTCCTAAAGAGCTCTCTAAACAGCAATCACGCCCAGGGTGATATGTTAGCCTGTAAGTGTTATGTCTCTTTAGGATCCTTTTATCTAATACATTTTCTTAACACCTCTCATTGTTCTGGTCTTGACTTTGACATCTCTTAAGAGGCTAGGCTAGTTGATCTTCTTTATATCTGGAGTTGGAATAGAAGTGGTTTAACTGGAATTTTCTATGCCTACTTCTTTTCTTGAGAATTGGGGGTCTAAACCCACAAGCTTTGTTTAGTTGAGGCCAAATATTTTTAGCAGGAAAGTTGTGTGGGTGTTCTCTGTGTCACTTCCTGTCACAGAGCACCTAGGGTCGATTATTCCAGTATTAGTTTTATCAGTTGACTAAAAGTGGCAAAAGCCATTTTAAAGATAACTTTCCTTTTGTAGTTACAAAGTGACAGGGGTGATGTTTGTATCTTTCATGTGTCAGGTTCCACAAGCGTTTCACCTACTTTGTTAAAAGCATCTATTGATGATGCTGTATTAATGAACATGAATTTGTCTTTCTCTGAGATTGGACAGTGGTGGTTTTTCTGGTTCAGAAGCACATATCTTTAAAAGGACGGATTTGATTCGAGGTCTATTCCATTTCCTCTTTCATTTTTCCTTATTAACAGAGTTATTGACAGTTTATATAATGGAAGATTTTTGTTCCTGTTCGTGATGTTATGATTAATTTATGTAATAATAAAACTTTGTCTGTAATTTGATTTCTCTAACAATTTTTTTAAATATTTATTATTTATGTGTGTATGTATGAACAGATGCTACATGTATGCCAGGGAAGCCAGAAAAAGGGGATTAAATACCTTGGAGCTAGAGTTAAAGGTAGTTGTGACCCACCTGATGTGGGTGCTAGGAACCAAACTCTGGTTCTCTGGAAGGGCAGCAAGTGCTCTGAACTGCTGCATGGTCTCTCCAGCACTGTAGTACTAGTCTGTAAACGTTGGGGTCTGGAGCTGGGTGTGTGAGATGATAATTCCAGAATTGGAAATTGGTTTTAATGAGATGTTTATGACCATTTATAATATTGGCACCTTTATTTCTTCATTTTATGTTTGTGGCTTCTAAAGACATTTCTGCCCTGTGAATGTAGCTGAAGTCCAAGCACATTTGTAAGCTTTTATTAAACTCTGGGCATGGATGTCAGGAATGCCATCACATGCTTAATAGCTTTGGAAGCAAGTTCTGGAATGTAGCTGTATAAACTTGCCCCATGTGTCCTTAGCCTTCATTGCTCTTTGGTTTTATCACTAGGGATGAATGTGAAGGCAACTCGTCTGAGATTTTGTTGCCATTAAGAAGTGACTTAAAGTTCCCAGGATAGTTTAAATTTATTGTTTTGACAATTTCATGCAAGCATACAATATATCATGATCATTTCTACCCTTCCTCTCCTTGCTCACTCTCCCAAGAACCTCTATGGCATATCCCCTCCCCTTCCTACCTCCATGTCTTTTGTTGTTGCTGTTGTTAAGTCCGGTTATTGCTGTCCATATGTGTTTGTGTGTAAAGCTTCCACTGCAGTATGATTCCTTTATCAGCAGCCATACCCCTGAAGAAAGTTGACTCTTCATTCCCCAGTAGCCATCAACTTTGAATAGCTCTTCAGCTGAAGGCAGGGTCATATTAACCCATGGTGGAATGTCTGCTGTTTTGGTTTTGTGTAAGTTAACTATGGAAGTGTTCATGAGTACAATAAATAGTATGTCCAGGAGACAGCATTTCATAGAGTCTCAGCCTGTAATCTGCCTCTTCCATTCTTTCTCCCCCATCTTTTGAGATACTCCCTGAGCCTTGAAGGCAGAGCAGAGATACTGCGCATTAAGAATGAGCTCTTTGACCAGTTATAAGTCTCCAAGTTAATCTCTGGCCACTGCAAAAGGCAGCTTCTCTGGCAAGGTGGAGAACAGTACTCATCAAGGAAGATGGGGATAAGACCATCAGCCTCGGGACAACTTTAGAGCTGATTCTTAGAATGGTAGAACAGACCTGGCTAGTCATGAATGTTCTTTTTTTTTTGTATATTTTGCTTGTGAGTATTTATTTATTAAGGTATTTTAAGGACTTTCTGGACACACATATGTGCACACAAACATTGCTCTTCTATTTTAAGCGTATGAATGTAGGTAGACCCTGGCACAGTGGTGTATACCTGTGACTTCAGCACTCAGGAGGTGGTAGATGGATGATATTGAGTTTGAAGCCAGCCTAGGCTACATTGAGGCTCTATCAGTGCATACTTGTAATCCTAGTTCTTTGGGAGGCAGGGACAGGAGAATTGCTGTAAGTTTGAGGCTAGCCTGATTTATATAGTGAAGTTCAAGACCTGCCAGGGCTGCATAGAAAAGCCCTATCTCTCCACCCCCTATAAAAGGTGGGAGTGACATAGGTGAGAAATAACCACAGGATAGAGTTACAGATTAGAGTGGGTTAAAGTTCATTTGCTCACCTTCCATCTTGTTATTGGGATATAAATGGAGAGTAGTCAAAGTGCTCACTAGTTTTGTTTTTAATGTACATCTTAGTGTCACCTTGGAATGACACTTTGTAGGGATTACTGTTTACCAGTTTCTATCCATTTGCCTGCTTTATGGGCTTTACATTCTTTTGCCATTTGGGAACACATTTTTGGCTTTTGGTTTCACCTACCCTTCATATTGTAACCACATAACATTTTTAAAAAGCCCACATGCAATCACTCATTTCTTAAGCGTCTGTCTCTTACAATGTTTTCTCTGTGGGGTAATTTGAGCTGCTCCTGCAAAGGAGGAGCCAAAAGCTGGACACCGAGTAGGTCATTTTCGGATGATTCTTTTTTTGTTTTTTTGTTTGTTTGTCTGTTTGTTTTGAGACAAAATCTTTCAATATAGCCCTGGCTGTTCTTGGCACCCACAATGTAGATCTTGTTCTGTTCAAACTCATAAGGATTAATGGTGTGCACCATCATGCCAGGTTCTTTGTTTTCAAAATATTTCATAATTCTAAGTCTTTGTATAAGTTTCCCCCTTTGGTCTAGATGTTTTCCCCCTCAATAGTCAACCATTTCATCTGTCACTTTTTTTTTTAATAGTGTTAGGGATTGAACCCAGGGCTTTTGGCATTCTTAGGGCATGCTATACCAACTGAACCTGCAAAGTTGACTTTGTAAATGACTGACGTAAATGACTAAAGATACCGTTTATCTTGTGGGCTTGGCTGAGTTCTTCGTGGAAGTATTTGCATCTACACCTCTTAGATCACCACCTGATGTGCAGTCATCTCTTAGTAAAAGCACTGCTTGCTGCAGGTTAAAGAGACCTACCTACTAATGTGGAGTTCAGAGTGATTTTGGGAATGCCCCAATGGTTCTGTGTTGGTGCGTGGATGGTGGAATGGGGCAGTAATAGTAGTCTTTACTGTTTAAGGGCTTTAGCCAGAAGAAAACACACTAGATGGGTTAGGAAAAAACAGTAAACCAGAAAAAGGCCACTCTTCGTCATTAGAACACCAGCATTATTTGAAAGGTTTTTGTATTTGAAGACCATAATTGAAGGGTCTGTAACTAATCTAAAATGTTAGAATTATGATCTGTTACTCTGAAATAGGTCCTTTTGTATGTGTGCAGGGGGCTAATGTGTTCAGATGCCCTTTGTTCACTAAGGAATTGTCAGGGAAACAGTTAAGTGCATAGGGCCCAGTGCTTAACACCAGTCTAAAAGGGTCTTGTGCCTCCTGGGAAGGCAGGGCTGATGTTTTCATTTACCCTGGTATCTTGGATACTTAGAAGGTTGGAAAGTTGGCACCCATTGAGGTGGATGGAACTGTGGAGGCTTAGTAAGCTGGAGAGGCTGGGGAGAGGAAAAGTTGAAAAAGGCTTTTCAGCTTTTAACAGCTGTCATAGGTGATTTTGTAAATAGACTATTTGTTATCTACAAAGTGGCAGGCCCTGGCAGGTGTCATTACACAGTGTCGAGCTCCCTGGAAACAAGTTAGCACCATGGTCTGGAGCAAGGTTGCTATCATAAAAGGAACTCAGAAAATACAAGCTTGTAAGCAACCCAACTCATGAGCCTTTTTAATAACAACAGCCTTTTAAATATTGTGCTGTGCTCTAAAACTAACTACATTGTGAGTGTTTTTCTCTTAATGTTTGGAAAGAAAGTAGTCACTTCTCTGTGCCTTATATTTTAAATATTGTAAACTAGAAAGAGTAGATACCTCTGTCTTGGAGATGGAAGTCTTGGTTTAAATCCTGGTTCTCTGGTCTGCTAATGTGGAGTCTTCAGAATGAAGCATGTGCTAATGACCGCATGCTAAGACTTCCCTGACATCTGGGAGATGATGCTGATGCTTTCAAACTGCAAATAGAAGAGAGATCAGCTAGCTTTCACTAGTTACCTTGCAGAACGGTGATAACAGAATTGAATTAAGAGATTATATGATACACCATTACAAGTTTATTATTGTATGTTCTCTCCAGAAGAATTGAGTTTTGACCAAATACTGTGATTTAGAGTTGATTATAGCTAAATATTGTAACCATGAGAGAATTTTTTTGATCTTTTTTGGGTTTTATTGGTGTTCTCAAAAAGGATACTTGCAGATATGAAGATATTCAGAAATTATGTTCTCAGCTTCCCTATATGTTGGCACTAGGCAATACTTAAAATATCAGCTGTCGTAAAATGTATGGGAAGTTAGTGCGTTAACATTATTTCAAACTGCAGAACCACTCATTTCATTTATTTTGTACTTGATATTTTGTTAGAAAATTATCTGGTTACTACCTGGAAAGCTTGGAGGAAATTAATTTACAAGATCTTAGAAAAGAAAAGAATAGCATTTAGAGACAGATTGTATGTTTCATTTTTAAGCTGTTTTCCAAAATAAAGGATATAGAAAATAGTAAGAACAAAGACTATTATTCAGAAGTAATCTCCCTCTCCATGTATTCTCATCTGGCTGGCCTGGGACTTACTGTGCTGGCCAAGCTGGCCTCAAACCCAAACCCACTCTGTCTCTTGAGTGCTGGGATTAAAGGCATGTACCACCATGCCTGGCTCTGGTTATTTCTGATAATTGTTCCTTCTTATTCTTCCTACCCTTGCTGTCTTACCCCATGCACATGAATGATAGCCCTCTTCCAGGAACAAAATCTAGCATTCATGTAACTTGGTCTCCTTTTCCTTTGTAGGAAGAAATGATAACAACAACAATAATATTCTATCTTTGAGATTAACTAAGGACTTTAAATTTTAGCTGATTTGTGTCCTGTCATACTTGAGTAACTTTTTTCCCCATGTTACTTTGCTTAGCTCAGCTTCCAGATGCATACCCAACCCCTGCTTCTTCTCAGATGATTAATATAGCTTATTTTAGGGAGGTGATGAGTCCTTTTATTTCCTCTCCCCTGTATTTTCCAGGATCCATAAAATGGTGATACCAAGTTTAGATTGAGGTCAGATGCCTCAATTTCCACTCTCCAACCCCCTTTACCTTACTCAGTGTCAATAACCTCTTAATTTTAATAGTATCCATTTGAAAAGATTTACTTTTTTATTTTCTGTGTATGAGTATTTGCTTGCATGTATGTATATTTAACACATGTGTGCATAGTGCTTATGGAGGTATGAAGCAAGTATTAAATCTTGGAACTGCATTTATGAATGGTTCTGTGTCACCCTGTGGGTGCTGTGAACTGAACCCAGGTTCTCCAAAAGAACAGAAAGCACCCTTAACCACTGAACCATCTCTCCAGACCCACTGCCTTAGGTAGGGTTTCTGTTGCTGAATAAAGACACCATGACCATGGCAAATCTTATAAAGGAAAACACTTCATTGGGCTGGCTTATAGTTTCAGATATTTAGTCTATCAACATCATGATGGTGTACAGGCAGACATGTTGCTAGAGAAGAAGCTAAGAGTATTTATATTTTGACTTACAGGCAGCAGGAAGTGGTCTGTCTCATTGGATGTGGCTTGAGCATATATGAGACCTCAAAGCTTACCTCCATAGTGACATACTTCCTCCAGAAGAGCACACCTACTCCAGTAAGATCACACCTCTTAGTAATGCCATTCTCTTTGGGGGACATTTTTTTTTTCAAACTACCACCCCCACATTAAAAAAATAATTAAAAAATTGACAAATTTAAATTTTTTTTTTTAAAAGTGTACTGGTTTGAAGTGCTAAAAAGGTACTGGTTTCAAATTTCTCCAAATAATCCATTCAGAGTGTGCCCTCTCACTTATTGATGATGCCTGTCATTTTCTTTTTTGTTCACTTAATGCTTCCTGTTCTTGGTTGTGGACAGGACCTGGTATCCTGTGTTTCTAATAAGCTATACATATAAGCTTACTCCAAAGCGGACATGATGCCACACTTTGGGAACCACACTTGAAACCAGTGAAAAGGATAGCTGCTGCTATATCATCACCAAAGATACATATAGCTTGAGAGCCTGTGGGATGGATGCTAAGTATACTTGTCAGCAGAGGATTGTAAATCCAAACAGGAAACATTGGAGTTAGCTCAGGGGGAAAGAGCACTGGCTGCTCCTGCAGAGGACCCAGGTCCACTACCAACACCCACATGACAGCTCACAACCATCCTTAACTCCACTTCCAGGAGATCGATCCAATGGCCTACTCAAGCACCAGGCATATATATGGTCACAGACATACATGTAAGCAAAACACCTATAATATATATATATATATATATATATGTACATGTATATGTGTGTGTATGTGTGTGTATGTACTGCTGCATTTCCATGAGAATTCTGGGAATAATGAGGGTTACAGAAACCCGCATTCACTGCCGATGGGACAGCCACTTTGGCAGTTTCATAAGAAGATAAACATATTTTTATCATGTTATGGGATAAATGCTTCTGTTCTTTTCAGATTTCTATGTTGAAGCTTCAACCTCAGTTTGATGCTATTGGCATATAAAACTTATGGAGGTAATTAAATTAAATGAGGTCATGGGGGTAGGCTCCTTATGTAACATAACAGTATCCTTATGAGAAAAGTCAGGATGCATGTATCATACATATAACTAGCATTTTGTTTATCAGTTACAGATAAGTTCAGAAACACATATGTGTACATACATAGAAGGAAGGAAATGAAGATGTGAAAGAGACTGTCACTGCTATTTGAGGACATAGTGGCCATCTATAGGCCAGGAAGTTGGCCCTCATCCATTATCAGCTCAGGAAGCACATTGATCTTGGACTTTTTGGTCTCCAGATCTGTGAAAAATAAAATGATTTTGTTTAAAGTACCTATCTATGCTGGACATGGTGGTGCACAAGAGAGGTAGAAGCAGGCTGATCTCTGTAAGTTCAAAGTCAGCCTGGTTTATGTAGTGAGTTCTAGGATAGCCTGAACTACACAATAAAGAGACTCTGTCTCAAATATAATAAAGTAAAACCCAGTCTAGGATGTTTGTCTGGGAAGATTAATACATGAGCTGACTCAGACCGTGCATTCACGTTCTTAACTAGCTAAGTTGGAAACCTTTTCTTTCTGATGGAAGTATTTGAGTGCTTATGACACCTATATTCATAATTGCTCCAAGGTCGGAAACAGGTAAAGTGTGGTATATCCAGACAATGGAGTATTACTCAGCATTAAAAAGAAATGACCTGATCATGATCATGGAAAGACATGGAAGAACCTTAACTGTGTGTTGGCTAGTGAAGGAAACCTGACATCCAGAGAAGGTAAAGCTGAAGACATTGAAAAGGTCAGTGATTGAGGGGCACTTGGCAGAATGTGGGAGAGTGATGGAGCGAAGCAGGCTTTTGTGCAGTCAAACTGTTCTATATGATAATGCTATGATGCTCTTGTTAGAAACTGCAGTGTAAGGATGACGTTTGTGAGCTTGTAATGTGCCATTGTTGATTTATCAGTTGTGGCAAATGTGTTCTTGCCATGCAGAATACTGACAGGGAGAACACAGGTGATTCGGAGGGAAAGAGAGTGGATGGGAACCCTGTGCTTTTGGTCAAATTTTCTGAAACAGTCTGGAGAAAGGGCTCAGTTGTTAAGAGCAATGCTTGCTCTCTCAGAGGATCCCAGGCTCAAGTTCCAACAATGGCAGCTCAGGACTGTCTGTAATTTCACTTCTAGGGGATGTGATGCTGTCTTTTGATCTCTTTGGGTACTACTCATCCTTTTGTCTACACACATATAGGCAGGCAGAATACCCATATACATTAAATAAGAAATAAATAAAAATAAAAGCAAATCTTTACAATGTTTTGAAATCTCAAATGTTTTAAAATATACAGATTATTAATTTCCAAGGGGGGATTTTTTGTTCATATTTGCTTTGTTTTCAGAAGAATTAGAATTAAGGAAAATAAACATTTTTTTTTTCATTGCAGTTGGGCTGGGAATCAGATCAGGTATTCATTCATTCATTTATTTATTTATTCATTCATTCATTCAAATAAGATGTGGACTTGGAGCATATCTATAATCCCTGCACCCAAGAAGCAGAGGTAGGAGGATTCAGTGAGTCTCAGAGTTCAAAGTCAGCTTGGGCTGCATAGTGAAATCAGCTAAGAGAAAACTAAGGTCCAGCTGAAGGAAGCAAGATGGAGGGAGGCAGAAGGAAGAATGCTGAAGTGTCTTTTATTGTTGACTATCATTTAGAGACAGAATGAAATGTAATGTTATTGTTTTCCACCTAATTGGAAAATTCCATCTGTGATGGAATGTGGACTATGATGTGGCTCTTTGCTACCTGTTAGAACTGCATGCTGTTCCCCATGGGTTGTGGAAGGCCCATGGTGCTTCTGCAGCTGCCATGGGGTTCTGTGCAGGCCAGTTTGCTAGCTGCCAGCCCTGACAGCTTGAGCGTTTTAATCCATCTTTGTTCTGCATCTTGAGACCTGCCTTTTAGATGTGTTCAGAATGAAAGCCAACCACTCCAAGAGTTAAAAGAAGTGTGTAGTCTCCTGTAGTTAAAAAAAAAAAAAAAGTTTCAAGTGAATTTCTAGTGTGAATTAAGGAGACTTACTTAGGCTGCCTTTTTAATCATTAAAGTGGCCTCTTAGAACTCCTGATTTAATGAAAAGATAAAAAAATGTTTTGTAATTAGCAGATCAAAGCACTACTAGGGCTGATGTTTACATTGTCAGTATGGAAATGAAACTTCTGAAGGGATTGAAAAGAATTTGTTTAATACCTCTTTAATTTTGTTTATGTAATTCCTTTGCTTAAAATTCTCTCCCCTCTTACTCTTTGCATTGACAGTTTTAAGGTAAACTTGAACTTTATCACCCTCACTTGCATCAAGAACCTAGCAAACAGCAGTATTGGACCTGTGGAGATTTACTGTATTTAAGTCAGGTTGAATTCACCCATACTTAAAAAAAAAAAAAAAAAAAAAAAAAAAAAAAAAGATCTTGAAAGGTTGGCTCACCAAGTCTAAAGCATACAGAAGCCTATTGATGAGTTTGAAAGACATGCCGAAGAATTGAGTGTATTCATTGCAATCTTGCACTAGGATTTGGCAATATTCTTCTGTGTAAATTAACAAGTTCAATGTGGCTTAGCTTAGATAGCTCCCTGCAGAGTGCAGTCACAAATGCTGGTGTTTGTGAGGGACTGATTCCAGAATCATCAGCCTCATCCCAAATTCTGAGGATGCTCATGTTGCCAGTCTAAAGAGGCATAGAATTTTCACCTAACTTTCACAACCCTCTCCCATTAAAAAAAAGATCTATAGGTAACTTATATTTAATATGATATTTTAGTTATGTCTATTGCCTTGACAAAACACTGTACCCAAGGCAAATTATAAAAGAAAGCATTATATTTGGGACTTATAGTTTCAGAAAGTTAGAGTTCTTGATTAGGAGCTGGTGCAGTAGCTGAGAACTTACATCTGATCTATATATAAGCTGGAGGCAGATCGCTAGAGTGTTTGGAACAACATGGCCTTTTGAGAGCTTGAAGGTTGTCCCCATGTCCCCCATCCTGTCCCGCTCCCCCCCCTTCCTCCAACAAAGTCATACTTACCAATCTTTGCCAAATAGTTCCTTCAGCAGGGACCTAAACATTGAAATATATGAGCCTATGGGGATCATTTCCATTCAAACCACCATATACATCAAATGCTACGTAAATAGTTGCTAAATTGTATTGTTCAAGGAATAATGACAGAAGTCTGTATATGTTCAGGACACTTTCATTAGCATTCTTTATTGTTTTAAAGCTAACTAGTATGTGTATTGGCCTGTGTGATTGCTTGTTTGCATGTGCCATGTATGTTTGTTTGTGTGTGTAAGTCAGAGAACAACTCTTGGGAGTTCTGTCCTGTCACCTTTCAAAATCTAGGTTCACACTCAGGTTGCTAGGCCTGTGCATGAGCATCTCTCTCTACCCATTGGGCTATCTATCTTACCAGCTAACAGTTTTACTTACTGAATTTTATTTAGTGTGTGTGTGTAATTGTGCACATATATGTACATACTACGTACAAGTTATCACCTTGAAAACTCTGTTTCAGCTCATCCCTGATTGGCAATCCAGGACCCACCATTATATGTATAGTGGGCAGGAAGAAGACAGAATAAGAAGTACTTGCTGGGAAGACATGGAGGCTAGTCAGAGAAGGCAGTGGGGTTGCAAATGGCAAATGCGTTTATACATGTATTGCACTGTCACAGAATTAAAGAGTTGACCAAAGAGTGTCTTAAGGATTTGTTTTATCAAGAGTCTCAGCTCTTTAGTGGTAACTCCCAATTGGAATTGCATCAAGGCATAAATGAGAACTGGAGGGATTCCATGGAAGAATGTCTTCTAGAAAGATTTGTCCAAATCAAGCATAATACATGTTATGTTAATTAACAAGTGAAGATTTAATGTAACTCATGATTGTCTAGTTATAGCAGTGGAATTAATTTCCATGAATGGAAAGAAGGGAATTTGATTTTAATTTTTTTGTTTTGAGGTAACTTCTAGTGAAGAGCTAGGAGGTGGAAATGAATGACGTTGTGATTTTGTTATGGGCATGTAGCCTGTGAATGAGTGGGACAGGTGAGCTGTGTGTAATGATAGGCTGAGCTATGCCAGAGCCCTGGGGTCTTCAACAAGCTAGGGCTCTCTAGTTAATGGGCTTCATTAGCTTAACTGGAACAGGACCTGATGCTCACTATTCACCTCCTGCAAGTCTTGTGAGATTTAATTAGTTATACTTACACAAGGCTACCTGGGCTGATGTCTAAATGTAGCTCATTGCCACCTTTCTCTGTCAAACTTACTGAGAGAATAAAAGATAGGGCTGGGCATGGTGGCATACACCTTCAACCCCAGATCTCTGAGTTCAAGCTCAGCATACTCTTCATAGTAAATTCTAGGACATCCACAGCTACATAATGAGAAAATAAAACAAAAATTAACAAAACCAACCAACCAACCTTGGTCTCCCCAACCCATTAACAAACACAAAAACTAGAAAAAAAAAACCCACCCAATAACTTAATAAAAGGTAGTTCCTTATCTTTCTCACCTTGGAGTGTTGAGGAACAGGGACACGCCCATGATCCTGGTTCCCTCAGTAGGTCAGTGGGATGGAGGCCTTTCTAGCATCTACTCATTTCCTCCTGGCACAAGTGCAAGGGAAGGGCTAAGGAAGAGACTGCCCTTGTTTTAACCACAAGACTCTACTTCTCCATGTTTTTCCTACTTTGCAGTGTCACAGAAAAGTAAAACATGTCCTTAAATGACTCACCAGCATTCTAGTTTGTTTGTTTATTTGTTTTCTAAAGAATTAGCTATTTGTCAGGATTGTTATGAGAAGTCAGATGCCCCCTTAGTGCACACTGTTAGTAGATGTGTGGTAAATATAGTCCAGCTCATGTTGTAAGCTTAAGTGGAAGGTAAAAGGAGCAAGCTAAGCTCATTTCATTAATTTAACTATTTATGTGAATGTGTCTGTGCATGTGCATTTGCTCATGTGTGTGGTGCTAGTGGCGGCCGGGGCCAGAAAGAGTGTCTGGAGCTGGAGATACAATGGTGGTGAGCCCGAGGATGTGCTGCTGAAAGTGGAACCTGGGTCTTCTGGAAGAGCAGCAAGTGCTCTTAACTTCCAGCTGTATCTTCAGCTCATTGTTGTATTCTTTTGAGTCAGTCTTTTTAAAATATTTATCTTTATTTTATGTGAATTGGTGTTTTTCCTGCATGTATAATAACTGTGTAAGGGTATCAGATCTTGGAATTAGACAGCTGCCATGTGGATGCTAGGAATCGAACTGAGGTCCTCTGGAAGAACAGTCAGTGCTCTTAACCGTTGAGCCATCTCTCCAGCTTCCTGATGATCCCCTTTCTAAGGAATACCTTTTACAAATCATGAGAATGTAAAGAGTTTTTCTTTCTTTCTATTTGTTCTTTAGGCCTGGATGCTCCTGTTGATAGCATCAACTACTCTAATATATTTTAATAGGGAAGGATTTGATAGAGGGATTAGGTGCTTAATATATCTTGAAGGGGCACAAAGGACAGGCTGTTGGCCTACTTTCTAGGAATGACGCCTAGAATGTAATTGTAGAGCTGGCCAGTCAAGGAAGCTGCAAGGTCTGCTGGGAAAGGCTAGCTGAGCAGCCAGGCAGTCACTCCTTGCCTCAGCGGCCTGTTTCAGGGTCTGTTGTCTATTTGCTGACTACTTTCTGTGGTTGTTCACTACACTTTTGAAGCTGAGGACTGCCTGACAGGACTGTAGTGTTAGGAACTCAGCCCAACCACAAACTTTTACCTCTAGCTTTTCTCATCTTTTCTAGTGGCCTTTGGCTTGAGACTGCCCTTCAGTGCACTAGTCTGCACCCATTCCCCAAGTGGTGTGAAAGTCAGGGAGTGGTCTGGCAAATCTCTGCTGCCCCCAAGACTGTTAGTCTTAATGGGAGTGTTCACTAGTTTGAGTTCTGTGAACTAAGAAGGTGCTTTGAAATGAAAGCTGTTTTTTTTTCTCTGGAGGATTTCCCCCCCCCCCCCCCAGTCAGTGTCTTTGGAAAGATAAGAACAAATTTTAATATTCCTGAATGAAACTGATAACTGGTTAATTACTTTATGGTTTGAAAGATCTGAGATTTTAATTTCACAGGTTCATTATGTCAGGGTCTCATCAGGTTAGTGTTCCTGCCTCTTAACTGATGCTTTTTTTTTTTTTTTTTTTTTTTTGATTGAATGCTGAGACTTTCTTAATGAAAGGAAGGAAGAGTTATTGAGACTTTGTTCATCTGCTGTTTTCCTTGGGCTATAAACTAGTCATATCTGGGGATAGGTCATCACAAAGAACGATGTGTTGCTCTGGAGGGGATGTGCAGAAGGAGGTATTCTTAGGCCTGCTTTGGGAAAAGATAATAGACAGGGGACACGGTTGCAGAACCCATCCTGGGTCACAGTTTTAGCACCTACACCATAGTAACCCTTGAAGAACCATCCTCTGCAGGATGTGTGGCATAAATTGAGTCTTCAGGGTAAGATAACTAAGATAGGAAAATCCAAAGATGCTCAGGTCTTTTATTTGAGTGGAATAACATTTCTGTGTAACTCATGTACATCCTCTTGCATACCTAAGTCATATCTAGATTACTTAATACCAAACAGAATGTAAATGCTATATATAGTTTTAATTACTGCATTTCTTAGAAATAATGAAGAATGAAAGAAACCTGCAGTTGTTGAATTCACAAACCTATGCTGACTGTAATTTGAAAACTCAGGTTCTGGGTTCAAATTCAGTCAAACACTATCCAAGCCTATTTGTTTGTACTTTCAGGTCTTCAGCAAGTATCCTGTTGATCAGCATAGGGGAGGTGGTGGTCTTTATTGCAGATGAGCATCAGTATCTGCATTTATTGGCTTGTCAGAAATATAAGTGGTCAGACCTTACCTGCAATCTGTTGATTCAGAGATCCTGGGCAGAGAGCCCCGGACTCAGCAGTCTGCTTTTTATTAATCTTCTGATTTGAATAATTGATAATAAGGATTCTCCTAGGGAGAACACTGGATGCCTAAGTATCTTAGTCTGCTTGGTGTCATTCCAAATCAACAAACGAATGAATAAAAATACAGCATATTTTATATCATTGGGCAGCTCTCTTAATCTCAGCTTCTCATCTATAAATGGAAAATTGCAGTTTTGGATTTATGGTGGACTAAATATGATGGATGGTTTTGTCATAATTAATGTCATGTAGGAGATGAGTTCAGTAATTTATTATTATTTATTATATTTATAAAAATATTTGGGAAGTTAATTTAATGTCACCAAAGTTAGACTCCTGCTTATTTTGTTTTAATCTGTGTAAAAGTTAACTTTACTTGAAGTTCATCTATCTATCTTTCTGTCATGTATGTATGTATGTATGTATGTATGTGTGTGTGTGTGTATGTATTTATGTATGTATGTATCTGGCAGGTCTCAGTCTGTAGCTCTGGGTGCCTGAAACTCATTGTATAGACTAGGCAGGCTTGAACTTACTGAGATTTGCCTGTCTCTGCTTCCCAGATGCAGGAGTTATAGGCATTGGTACGACCTGCCTATTTACTAATTTTATTTACTTGTTTATTTGTTGAGGTAGTTTCATTGTGTTGCTTAAACTGGCCTTGAATTTCTGCCTTTGAGCACATCTTCCTCAGGCTCCAAAGCAGTTAGATTAAGGGTGGTAGTTTTACTCTGACCAAGGTTTCAGATATGAGGGAAGCTGTAAAAAGATTGACATCAAAACCACAGTCATCCTGAAGTCTTCTTGCACAGCAGCCTACAGATAATTTCTTTTAAAAAATGTTTTGTTTTAAATTCACATTAATGATGGTTTCATTATGACATTCTTGCATGTATATAATGCACTTTTATCATATTTATTCTCCATTAATGCCTGAACATACTCTCTCTGAGACACTTAGAAAACTAAAGCATGTGTGCATGCATGCTTTTTTGAAGGAAAAAGTGAATCTATGAGTGGAAAAAACATTTGTTTGATTAAGAAGAGGCTTCGTAGGTTTGTGTGTGTGTGTGTGTGTGTGTGTGCATACTTTTTAGGAGTGGAATTGAGGGCCTCAAGTAATACTAGTCAAGTGTTTCCCAATGAGGCTTTTAAGTGTTAATCTCTCTTCAAATAATAAGAATAAAAAAGTAGCTCATGGGTCCTTGTTGTTCCTAAAGCTAAACAAGTAGAATGAGAAATCTTGAAATTATTATTATTAAATAACTTCTAATTGACAAATATTCTTATACTTCTTGGAGTATAATGTGAAATTTTGATATGTATATGTATAGTGTGGAATACTGATATTAATTAAAGTATCTACCACTACAGATGCTTTTCTAAACAGACATTTATATTTACTCTATGTATAAGAGTATCTTGCCTGCTTTAGTATATTTGTACTGCATGCATGTCAGTAGAGGCCAAAGAGGGTTTTGGATCCTCTGGAACTAAAGATGATTGAGAGTGTATATGTATGTGTATACACACACACACACACACACACACACACACACACAAAAAAAAAACTACATATGGGGGCTGGGGAGGGGGAGAGTTTCAGATATGTAGTTTGATTTAATCCTATTGGTCTATTTTTACTTTTGGTGCAGTTGCAAATTATCATTGGAAAGGGAAAAGCTTTTGTTGGCAGTTAGGAAACTCACCTGTGTTTGTTAAGACTTACTAAAAATACTATCTTCCCAAGCCAAACAGAACTGTTTCAATGTCTGTCGGGAGAGAGGATGTGTGTATACCTGTGAGGGTCTTTGTTTGTCTTACTCCTGTGACTAAGTGGCTGCCTTTCTCTGCTGCAGTGACAGGCCTGTCCGCAGGGAGTAAGAAGCCCTGGGATTTAGCCACAGTTTCTTAACTTCGTAGGAAATGCAGTCAGGCAGTTGTAGCGTTAGTTAGTTTACAGGGTCTGCCTGAGACTCATCTCTTTTCAAGTTAGACTTAAAGGTCAGAGTCCTTAGTCCTTAACCCCACATTCTAATTGGGGAGTAAAAATCAAAAGGATTTTGAAATGGAGGGAAAAAGGAATTTGGGAGGGGGGCTGGATCTGGGCTAGTAGGTTTTCCCTTTAAAGGGTTGTTTTTCAGAGAACAATCAGTATTGCTATGATTTCCCAGAATTGCTAACTTGAAACTTTCAGTATTTGACAGTGCTGTTTATGGAAGTTGGGCTTTTGAAGTTTTAATTTTGTTTAAACATTTGATTTTTTATCACACCAACAGTAACAGAGAGTTCTTAAATGTTTAGAGAGTCCTTGCTTATTCTTGTCATAAATGTACATGCATGTAAATCTGCTTTGTTGTAGAGATGCTAAGAATCTAATTTACATGCAATACTTTGAAAGTAATTAGCTTGAAAAAAATGTTGAAAATTGTTATGGATGCAGGAGAAATAATTTTTATGTTTGAAAATATGGTGTTTATGTTTAGCCTTACTGATTTTATTTTCACTTACATTGAAATTAGTGACCAACACTGAAAACATAAAACCCTTTTAGTCTTCAGTTACATTTTATTACTACCAGGCAAGTAAGGTCGATGGGAGAAAATTGAGAAACCCTGACTGAATTTTTGGAATTCTGACTGTTGTCACTGTTTAAATAAATAAAGCAACTGCTGGCAGCTTACAGAATTTTTGTCTTTGGGACAGATATAGTGTCCTGGCGTTTTTCATATTCTATTATCAAAGCCAAGGTTTAGAATTTTAAGTGGGAAGTTGGCACTGAAATAATAAAGTGCCAAACAAAGCCCACCTGAAAGTCCAATGAAATAAAATTACAGCATTACAGAATAAGAGAATTACTGGACTAAATCCCTCAAATTTGAGGATCTTCACTATAAAGATGCCATTGTGTCGGAAGAAGGGAGGGAAAGGAGTCTAGGCTGGATGGGGCATTACTCTGATCCTCCATGAACAGCCAGGGTTAAGGGTTCCTGTGTTTGTGTAGGAGGAGGAGTACTTGTTGGAAGAGACCCATTGCATCATGGGAAGAAGCTCGACTTAACTTCTGATCTTTATTTGAGATTGAGCAGGGACCAAGGCACACCTTGTGCTTTACCTGTAAGAATGAGCTTAAAATCTCTAAAGGAACTGTTCCCAGAGCTATGGAAAGTAGAGTTGCCTGGAGGTGGCCTCCACACCCTGGGAGCCAAGGGCTCCTCCTCCACATTTTCATTAATACCTTTTTGTGGGGTTTTATTGTAGTTTGTCATCAGCAACTTGCATATTTTGTGTAATGTCAAGCATAGTTTAAAATTTGTTGTAAAGAATTCCTTGTGTAATTGTCCAGACGTCTTTAAGCCTTTGGGAAGTCTGAAGACCTCTTGATAACCTTTGTGATTGGGTATTTATACTTTGGAAGCGGAGATGATGGCTGTCCAGAGTGGATGTAACCATGTCTACAGAGTAGTAAGCTTAGTGGGTCTAACAGCCAGTTTCTGTTCATCAGCAGGTATTCTAAGGACATTCTCTGGCTTCTCTGAGGCTCAGTGTTTATAAAATCGAAAATATTTCTTTTTACAGCATTTGTGATAATACAGTGTTGTGGTTATTGATCTTGTTCACGTTTTGTGGAGTTTTTAGCTCCTCCTGGTATGTTCCATCTATGATTTCCTCATTGAGTCTAGAGATAGGTAGGAGAAATATAAATGCTGTTCTCACAAGGAGTTAGATTGAACCCAAGGTCACAGATAGCTTTTTTTTTTTTTTTAAATAGGGTCCCCACTAGTTTTTGTATTTTTCTCTTTTTGCATCTTAAGCCGAAGATGTGATCCTCAGATCCTTGGTTAGAATCAATACTCTAGTTCATCTCACTGTGATTAAACTCTCTGAAACTTAGTTTCCTCAGCTCTGAAGTTAATACTGTACTTCCTGTCAGGACTATCAAGAGGATTAGGTAGAAATACAGACAAGTTATTTGTACATAGCAAGGGCTCAGTCAGCTTTAACTAAAAGGGAAAAATGACCCTTTTAAACAGAGGCTATTTCCCCTCAGGTAAAGGAATTTATTATTTGTTTTAATTTCGGTTGGGATGTCTTTGCCACATTCTTTTCATTCTGTACTTGTATCTTCATTTGAAATGATATAGGTTCCTGTGTGTGTGTGTGTGTGTGTATCTTACAGCAGCTTGGTTTGGTGGGGTTGATGTAGCTGTCAGGAAAGTAGCAACTCAACCACTAAGATAGTAATATATTTATTTTCTGTTTGTTTTGAGACAAGATCTTATGTAGACCACCCAAGTAGGCCTCATACTGATTCCTAACTGATGATGACCTTGAACTCCTGATCTTCCTGTCTCTATCTCCTTTCTGGATTTACAGGCCCATACCACCATACCTAAATTTGTCTGAAGCTGTGTCTCAGATCTAGGGATTTGTGTACACTAGGCAAGCACACTATCTGAGCTGCATCCTAGCCTTTGTGAACTTCCTTTTTTTTTTTTTTTTTTTTTTAAACCCAGAAATGGCATGATTTTTATAGAAAAACTAACAGAAGGAAATAAGAAATTTTTTGATTTTTTTTTTTACCGCCAAGAAACCATTAATATTCACACTTTGTTACATATACTTTCACTCATTCATTATCATGGAAATGAAAATATTCAGAAAAGTAGACTTATTATATTAAATCCTTTGCATCAGTTTTTAGCTTCAGGAATTATTAACTCACTATCTTGTGTCATTAAACTCCTCACCCAAACCTCATTTCTCTCTTTCCAACTAAATTAATTTTGAAATCATTTCTAGAATCTTACTATTTAATCCATAGAAGGGCCTTGGCAGCATATGCTTTTGAAATGCTATTTATCACAGTTTCTATCACCCACTTCCTCTGTTACTTTAGGCCATATTAAGATTTTATTTCCGGTGACTGTATTTAATGCTTTATAGCTAAGGTTTTGTACTTTGGAAACATTGGTGAGCCCCATAGAATCAGTACTGCACGTCACCATCTAGATTATCTGTGAAGGCAACTCTGCATAGGAAATGGAAGTGATAATTCTTGGGGATGGTGTAGGAGTTGGGAGGTGGGTAGTGAGAGTTAATAAAATCTGTCCTCAACCACAGCAGAATAAGGAGCTGTTTGTTAGTTTCCCAAGCTAGACACCATATATTGATCTATGTCATCTTCTTGATTCTGAGCTATCAGATTTTAATCATTTAAAAATGTGTTAACTATTGACACATCCATTGTCTTGGTATTTCTTTTTCTATAAATATGGGTAATGATGATAATGTAGTCAGAAATATTTTATTTCCTAGCACATTGCAGGATGGTTCTTGAGCCAGATCTTGAAGTTCCAACTTTTTGAGGTCCTGGCAAAGAAAGGGCAAACTAATAAAAATAACCAGTTCAATTCCAAGCTTGGTTTACTCAAGACTCAAGTTTACTGACACAGTTTGGTGTAGAATACTCTACTATGGATTTTATGCTTGGTCCTGTTTTTGCTTGGCTGACCATTGGTTGAGATTGCAACCTGGATGACTAATAACCTTTTTAAAAAGTTAGACATAGTGAAATACTTGTTTTTCAAAATTGAGTTATTTGCTAATTGGTTAAATAACTTATGTCAAAAAGTATTATTAAAAAAAATACTACTTTCAGCTCTTTTGACTTTAGAAACATGTATAGCTTGATGCCTGGAGAAAAGACCCTAATTTGAATCTTTTTAGTCCTTTGTCTACTTGTTTTCTTAAGAGTGTTTGAACCTTTGAATGATAATATTTCTTTTTTGGTTAGATCTTGAAATTACAGTTCTTTTTTTTTTTTCCCTCTAAAATAAGTTCATACATTTTCTTTTTAATTTTGTGTATGCTGATTGACCTAGGGTCCAGTCATATAATTTGCTAACTAGGTTCACACATTTTCAAATGTACTTCTAACATAGTGTGAGCCCTATGAATGACCTTTTTCAAAAAGGTGTTGATGCTTTTCAAGCTCTACAGGCAGTTGTTGGGATGTATTTTGAAGATAATTAACAGAATTGCTTTTGAGATTAGGTACATAGCAGCCTACCATAATCCTGAGTGAGTGGCCTATTGTTTTGGGTTGTTGTCTTCTTCTCCTTCTTCTCCTCTTCTTCCTCCTCTTTTCTCCTTTTTCTTCTTCTTCTTATTCTTCTCCTTCTCATTTTTTTTTTTTTAAGATTTATTTATTATGTACAGTGTTCTGCCTGCAGGCCAGAAGAGGGTATCATATCTCATTATGGATGGTTGTGAGTCACCATGTGGTTGCTGGGAATTGAACTCAGGACCTTTGGAAGAACAGCCAGTGCTCTTAACTGCTGAGCCATCTGTACAGCCCCTCCTTCTCCCCCTCCTCCTCCTTTTGCTGCTGTGCTCAGCATCCATGTGCTGACCAGTCAGTAGCCATTTGGTTATTTTGTACTACCTGGAGCCCTATAGTCAAATGCTCTCTGGTCCTTTCCTCCCTTAGACCTCAGATAGACATAGACTTTGACCTACTTAAAACCACAGCCATTTATTTTCTCCTGTGTCCAGGGCCACCATGAGTATTCCTGTAGACACCTGTTCCTTCAGTGCTTTAATCCTTCGGTCATTGATTAAATGTGTTTTTTCAGGGAACTATTTATCTCAAATGTGCAGCACTGGATGCAGATGCAAATAAGGAAACTCTTTTTCTCCTGGAGTGTGAAGTCTTCTGCTAGCTGTGATAATCTGAAACCAGAAAGAGTGTGTCTGTCTGTGTTACTTACAGGGATCACATATTTCATGGGGCTTAGAGGGGGGTGGAAGGACTGTTTTTACTGTACATGCTACTTAGTATTTGAGTTTGCGGGTATATATTACTCATGCTGTTAAAACAAAGAAGATGTCTTACGATGGTTTTAAGAAGTGTGTGAAAAACATTAGGAAAGTGGTTAATTCTGTGGGGAGAAAGAGGTAAAAAACACCCCCTCTACCCCAAGTCATGGAAACTGAACTTAGGTCCTTGCATATGCTAGACAAATGCTCAACCACATGTTACTTCCCCAGGTCCAGGGAATACTTTTCCTCCTCCTCCTTTAAAAATATGTAATGATTCATTTGGCATGAGTGTGGAAGGTCTGAGGACATTGGTGGGAGTTGGTTCTCTTCTTTCATCATGCAGATTCTGGGGATTGATCTCAGGTTGTTGTTGGGTTTTTCAGTGAGGTCCTTTACAGACTGAGTCATCTTGCTGGCCTCACTACAGCCTTTCATCTTTGGGAGTAGAGAGCTCACAAGCAGAATATATATTTTTTTGGCACTTGTGATACATTTGATGTAATAGATGTAGTATATGTGACATTTTTATAAAGTTACTGTAATTGATTACTTGATTTCCAGTGAACTTTGGAAAAATTAAAATAGTCTTGACATGGATACATAGCCGACCTGGACTGCTTTTCAAGTCGTTGTTATGTAGAAGACCACCAGGCAACAGTATATTAGATTGAGAGAGAGAGAGAGAGAGAGAGAGAGAGAGAGAGAGAGAGAGAGAGAGAGAGAGAGAGCGAGCCAGCCTGGAGTGGATCAATAGTAGTGATTCTATAAAGTGAATGATCAGATCTCTTAGTCTAGGGAGGTATTGAAAACCTTCCTTTTTGACTTTTTCAATTGTCTCAAAGTGTGGTGAGTCCTGAGTGGATCTCCATGCAGACTGATCAGCAACTGGAAATGTGTCAGTTGAGAATGCTTAGTGAGCTATCCTTGAATTCCTTCAGTGAATTCGAGAAAATGCCATGTGGGGGGTGAGGTGCATGGTTGGGCAGTAAACAGGTTGTTTACCTAATTCATGTGAAATAAAGTGTTGAATTCATTCTTCTAAATGTAAATATGGTGGCAATAGTATTTCTGAAAGTTACCAGATGGTTTTTTTTGATTGTTCTCTGACTTCTCATAGATCAATGATGGGCATATAACCTGAAGTTTGTGTAGAAAGTAGACATTAAGTGCCACCAGTATTGTGTGCTATTTTTTCTCCTTTGCCTTTTGGGAAAATAGATGGCTCCGGGATTAGTGATAGGAAGTGGGGGTTTCACATTGGCTCAGATTTGACCTTGGTCAGCGATGCTTGAAGTTCAGTGCTATTTAATAGGCATTAAGAAAGCCCACTTTTTGATTTAATCCCAGTGGATAAATATCCATAGTTCTTTAATGCCAAAGTTGTGGAACTAATTGGCAGAATTAAATGATTTAAGAACTTTATTCTCCTTTTGGTTGAAGAAACTAGTTGGTTGTAGTTTAAATCAGAATGTAAGATGACTGGGGCTCTTCTCAGGATCTGAGATCAAGCAGGTCTTTGCAGCTCTTGCTCTACCAGAAGAACTGTGTCTTTCTGTAGGTAAAGCTAGGAAAGAGGCCACTCTTTTCCCTTCCTCTGGCAGCCTCACATTTAGACCGTGCTCATTGTTTCCTAGATGCACTTGAAAAGACTGGAGTCATTCATTGTCGAAGATTCATCCACTTCTCTCTGGGATCAGATAAAGGGAGCGTGAGGGTGATTTATTTTCCCTCCCCGGAAAGAATTTGAGAGCGTAACGCTTTTTATGACACCCTACTTTTGATTGATGCAAGAGACTTTTGCTCAAGTGAAGTGAGTAGTGTTTAACGTTTTCCCCCTTGGTAACTGGAGGACTTGATTACTCTGTATTTATAGAGCTTCCAGGCAAGGGTGTATGCTCAGGGATGATAGATTACCTGCTAATTTGTTTGCTGAAAGATAGGCCCATATATTTAGAATGATGACAGATCAGAATATTTGGCTAAATGTATCAGTCAGTGTCTCATTTTTCAAAACAGGAAAATTCCAACGTGTTGCTCTAAAAATGCCATGCTGAAGATAGATTTTGCTTGCTAAGTTTCTGCCCTGACTATATTCATTTGTTCACTTAACAATGTCTTTCTTAAGTTTTACTGTAACTTGTGTAATAAGAACATTGGGGGATTCTTTTGTAAGTTCTTTTGTCATTCCTGCAGCTGACATCTCTTTTTCATGGTTATTGGTTATCAACATCCGCACCATGAATAGAAGGTCGAGTACCAGAGTCCATGAGTATGACTTGTCTGTAACCTCGGATACAGACAAGGCCTTCATTAGAAGGAGAAAGTGGAAAAGACAAAAACAAATAAAAGGAATAAAAGAAGCATCTGGTTTGGCATGGTGGCTCACACCTTTAATCCCAGCACTGGATGGAGTTGGAAAGAGGTAAATCTCAGTGAGATCAAGACCAGCCAGTTCTATACGGCAGGAGTTCTAGGTCAGCCCCGGGTTGCATAATGAGACACTGTCGGAAAACAAAAGCACAAAAACAAAACAAAGCAATAATACACAAGATTTTATGACAGCTGCAAATTATTCTTTTTAAAAAATATTTATTTATTTATTAAGTATACAGTATGCGGAAGAGAGTACCAGATGTCATTATAGATGGTTGTGAACCACCATGTGGTTGCTGGGAATTGAACTCAAGACCTCCGGAAGAACAGTCAGTGCTCTTAACCTATGAGCCACCTCTCCAGCCCCACTGCAAATTATTCTTAGCACCTAAAGATACTGCTTATTCCTGATGTCCCTGTAGACCTTTGTAGAGCTAGCAATCTTCCAGAAAACCCAACGAATTTGTAGCTGTATTTAGGTTTTCTTATGTGAATAGACCTTCAGCCAAAAGTCAGAAAAATGCTGTCTTTATCTATCATTTGTCAAGCACATGATGCCAAGCCTTCCTCAGTTAGGGGTCTTGGCTTACTGACAGCAGGGTTACACAAAGAACAAGAGGTGCTCTCCACTTTGCCTGGAAGTGACCCAGAGACAAGTAAAAGGATGCCTGGAACTCAGCAGGTGGGATTCCAGGCAAACTTGGGATGCTGCTCCTCAGTGACATGCCACCCATTTCCCCACAACTGCACTTGTAATCTCTATGTTTAAAAGATGTTTAAGTTTGTAGTTGATCATAGCTGGAGGTTAAGTTTCCTCTCTTGAGCTCTTGGGAACCTTCCACAGATTGTCTGTGGGCTCTGTGAGGCCACTGTATGTCTCAGTTTTCTAGGATCCACTGGGTAGATACGGAGTGGGGTTTGCTGAAAAGTGTTGGTTCATGTACAGTGTAAATAAAGACTGAGCTCTCCTGTTCTACCTGAGAAGTTTTAGGGGAAAGCTTAATCAGTTTTTAGTTTATACAATGGAAAGATAGGCCCTCCAGAGCAGTTATTCTTAAGAATAGTATTGTCTCAGAAAACCTGAATGAAAAATTCTCTTTACCCAATCTACATACCCTTGGTACATAACATTACCTGTATGGGCAAGAAGAGATTCTTTGACCATCAGAGATGCTTACTACTAATGGCTCAGTAGGAAAAAGCACTTGCCTTATAACCTGAGTTCTGTCCTTGGAGAAACCCATGGTGGAAGGACAGCACTGAACACTGGGACTTGCAAGCCTGCAGTTTCCTTTGTTGCATTTCTGCAGCTTTTGTATTTAACTAAGTTTTCTCTGCAATCATTTTTGCTGCTTATTTAGTTTCACTAGTAAATTTTTATACCTATATGTGTGCTGCTTTGCAGATAGAAAACTTTAACTTACAAAGTTTTAAAAAGTACAAATGAGCTATGACCTTTACCTGTGTGAGGGCTGAATGATGGTGGCTTTTGTGGGACTCATGCCATGTATGAGAAGTAGGCTGGCAGAGATCAACCACATTTTAACACTTTATTTTTGTTGCCAAGCCATACTTTCGTTGTTTTTATGTAGCATCACTGGAAAATTTTACAGATTATTAAACTTTTTCTGGATGCTGCAGAACCATTTAGTATAAGGACATACCCCTATTTGCAATTGTTATTCTATACTATGTTGTACATATTGACATACATGATTCTGTGTGTCTTCTCAACAGTAAAAGTCAGTAAATAGCATAAGAAAAGTATCACATGTAGAACATTTGTAGGAACACTATAGAAATTCTTGCATCTGCTCTTGTGCTTAGAATTCTCTCCTCCCCAACCCAGATTTTCTGTACTTCTTTGCTCTCACCTACCACCTTCCCTCACATAAATACCAAACAAACTCTTAAATCAAAACTCTGCATTCTTCAAGAGGATCAGAGAAATATAGTGATATGCAGCAAATGGGACAATTGTAGCTGTTGGTCTGTCCCGAAGCCTACAGAAGGTTCTTATTTCATAAGCAAAGATAATTTGTTTTTCTCTGTGTACCATATGGTTTTACAACTGCAGAGATTAAACAGATTTGTGGATATAAACGTTTGTTCTCTGCTTAAAAATTTGAGTTGTGAGATTTTCATAAAGTACTTGGATCACTTATGCCACCCAGGTCTGTTGGAGTCAAGGATCCCTTGTTGGTTCTGTGAGCAACTATGGATGGTGGGTTTTTATTCGCTTTGGACTTTAAAGACAACTTTGGAAAGGAAACTTGGAACACAAATTGTCAACTAGAGTGCACTGATTTTTTTTCTTTTTTATAAAGATGATGATTAAAACCAGCTACCATTAGTGTAGAAGAATAGTTATGAGTCTGCCCAGGTGGTCTCTGGAAAAGATCAGCATTTTCTCTTAGAGAAGTTTTAATTACACTAATTTATTTGGGAGATTAATTATTTTGGGGATAGTCTGCAGAGTTAAGAATGAGGTTTTTTTTTTTTTTTATTGCTGTGTCAATCAAAAAGGAATGTTAAGTGTGTCAGAGATTTCTCTCACTTTACATCTCCAAGTAAGTGTTCTATACTGCTGATCACAGTGTTCATATCCTTAACATGGTGTTCTTTTTAAGTAAGTTAGCTACATGGTTCCTGTGTCCTGGTTTTCAATAATACTTTTCTTTCCTATATTTGAGAGGGGATTTCATGTAACACAGCCTGACCTCAACTGTGCTGTGTTGTGGGGGCTGAGCTTGAACTTCTGAGCCTCCTGCCTCTACTTGGGGAGTGATCATTTACAGATGTTTGCCAACAAGCCTGGCTTTTAGTTATAAGAATAAACAAGTAGCTAATTTTATTTATTAATTTTCCTGCTGTTGTGACAAAAGAAAGTAGGAAATACAGTCTGTCAAGACCAGGAAGGAAATAGAGCAGTCAAGACCAGGAAAGAAATACAATGATCAAGACCAGGAAGGAAATACAATGATTAATACCAGGAAGTAAATACAGTTTATCAAGACCAGATGGAAATACAGCAGTCAAGACCAGGAAGAAAATACAGTCTATCAATACCAGGGAAGGCAATACAATACAGTCTATCAATGCCAGGAAGGAAATACAGTGATCAAGACCAAGAAGGAAATACACCCAAGACCATAGGACACAGCAGGAGGATTGGGTCACATTGTATTCATGGACTCACATTCATTTTCTTTCTCCTTTTTATTCTTCTGGGACGTCAGCATATGAGAGCCATCCACACCCAAAGGCTTTTCTTCTAGGTAATTCTGAATTCCATCAAAGTGTCAAGGGATACCTCTCTGCTTGAATGCTTTCTCCTGAGAGCATGTACATCAGCCATGCTACAGTCCTTCAGATTTAGGTAAATAGTGTCAGGGAAAGTACTGAAGTTTTTTTTGGGTGCCACATATATATTTCTTTTGTGTAATAGTCACCCCATTTGTGGTAATTCTTTAATTTTAATTTATTGGGTTCTTCTATTTGTCTGTCTTTAATCTCTAGGAACTGTTTACCTTATTTTTGTTTTCCCAGATCTAGGCACACAGTAGTTGCTTAGTAAATATTTGTTGAGTACATGACAGTATAGTTAGTATGTAAAATTATAACTTATTTTCTTTTGATAATTTTCCTATAGCGTATCTTTCAAAAGAACAGTTGATTGAGTTTTTCTTGTTTTTGTTTATTTTTCTTTTCTTTTAAAATTGACTACATACCTTTTGCTTCCTTGTATCCATATCTGATGCTTAGGTATCCAGATTTTTTTTTTCCTCCACTTCAGCTTGTGCATGACAGCTATTATTTTGCTATTTTCCAGACTTATCATTTCATAATCCATAGTGGAAGTAAGCAGATCAATGAGTATTCTTTCAGTGTGCTTTATCTTTGCCGGTTTGGAGTGATGCTTGAGACTGCATGAAGAGTCTAGAATGTAAGAATGAACTCTAGGAATCACCATGCAGCTTGGCTTATTTTACATCTGGGGCAGAGGGCTTTGCCTGAGGAAACCTTGGGCTTGGCTTTGCCTGAGGTAAAATTGCAAGCTTGCTTAGTAGACCCAGTCACCTGTCCCTTGCTTGATGTTCCTTCAGCTATAAAACTTTTGGCAGGAATTCAGTTGAACAAAATTTTGTTTTGCATATCAAATATTCTTGATTGATTGTTGCACACATGTGAGTTTTATACTCCTCAGGCAACAGCATTAACAGCTATTTAGCGTTGATAGAATGAATATTCTAGCTTATATAATTCAAGTGGATGTTGTATCCTAGGTAGAAGGATACAGAGTGATGCCTTTCAGGACATAGTGAGTTGGCCCCAGGCTCTGCTATAGCACAGTCTGTCACCATGGCTTTATCTGCCTTGTTGAAGGGTTGAATCTTGGACCAGGTATCCTCATTTAGTAAACTCAGCAATGAATTTGTGGGCAGGGGATACAAGTAAGTGGAATGTATTAAAAAAATTCTTAAAAAAAAAAAAAAGAAAAGAGTTTCATCTTACTAGAGTGCTTTTCTTACTTCTGTTACAAGTGGAAACCATTTCTTAGATAACCTCCAGATAAAAAGCTTGGCAACTGGAATGTTACTCAAATGCCACAAGCTGCAACTCTGTTCCTTTTGTGTTACATTTTCATAACAGACTGTAAACATCTCATCTTTTAAAATTTTTATTTCTTATTTTAGTATTTGACGTGCATGAGCGTTTTCATTATATGTTTTTCTGTGCGGCAGGCATCGGATCCCTTGAAGCTAGAGTTACTGACAGTTGGGAGCCTCCATTTGGGTGCTGGGAATAGAACTTGTGTTCTCTGGATGGGCAAGCTGTGCTTCCTGCCCAGTCACCTCTCCTTTTCCTCATTTGATCTTTTAAAAAAGTCACACATAGGTTCTCCAAAGGAGTATCTCTTACTCTCTTGTTTTTTTAAGGAACACAAATATACCTCAAACTATATATTAATATTAGTAATTGAAATAGAATCATATTATAATGTATAAGAACTGTGTATTTACATAAAGTTACTTATAATCAGTGCACTAGGGAAACTGGCCATGTAAGAGCACTCTCCAGGGATGGCATCCTGTGTGGCCTCTGACCAGAGTGGACAAGAACAGGATAAACCACTATCACCATTCAGCTTTTTGCTGGGGTTATTGACAGCAGCAAGGAAAATTGCTATTTAACTTCTCCATGCTAGGTTAATGGGACCCCTTAGCAGAACTCGTAGATTCTCTAGAAAGATGTTCTTAAACCCTGTTTGCATTGACTGCAAGTTTCAAATCCAGAGACACTTGACAGTCCTGATTCCTGCCTTTTGAAGGTACAGCCTGCCAAGGAAAATGAGGCCAACAAATTTTTCAGAGCGGGTAAAGTGAATGTAAATTTAATTTACCAAGTGATATTCCAGGGCTGTCTTTCAGTTAGAGGCCATAAAACTACCCTGTACTTAAAAATTCTCTGGGATTTTGTTTTAAAAGGCAGATTCTTGATCTCTACCCATGACTGAGTCAGATTTTGGGCATCCAGGACACTGTGTTTCATACAAGCATGTGATCCTAATGTGCCTGGGTGCTGTTGTGTGGGTAAGAGCCTGAAGTGGTGATGTTCATTTACATATATGTACAATGAGGTTTAGACTTACTGCAATGAAAGTTAGGTTTGAAATTGTTAGATTTGAAAAAGTCCTCAGGGCCAATTATGTGGTCATACTTACTACAATAATTTATTAGCTATACATAAATAAATAGAAAATCACTATTTCCAAAATGTGTGATTTTTGAGATGGCCAGGAACCCTACAGAGATCACTGAAGGTTTGTGGCTGTATTCATTGTCCTCCCACACTTTCCAGGCTCTCTGCTTTGCCGGCCTTCTGTGATCTAAATGTTCCGAGAAGGCCCAGCAGCGGTGTCCACATCTATCTATTTAAGAAGTGTGGCTTTTCTAGTTTCTGGTGTTTTCCTTGCCTACTGACACAAGCAATACTTTATCCCAATTATTTTCTATGTATTACCTCCTGATTCCTAGAAGGAATCATAAGAAGTGCCAGGGCTTGGAGTTCTCTCTTCTCAGGACTTAACAACCCCCCCCCCCAAAAAAAAGCAGAAGCTATCACAAAAGCCTAGGGCATGGTTACTTTGTGATTAAGACACCCTTGCCCAAGTTTATCTCTCTTAACAGTAGTTATTTTCCATAGATGTTTTATGGACTCCCCTGTATTTTCCAATAGCTGTTTTTCTCTAAACTGGGACAAATGTCGTACCCAGCTAGCCTTGTTTGTTCCTAAAAATAAAGTAGAACTTGACATAGGTTAGGGGAGGGAGCTCATTTACAGATGTGCACTGGAGCACACAGAATAAAACCTGGACCTGTGTGTGTGTGTTTCCAGGTTCCAGTAGTTGCAGTAACTGGGACAGGACAGTGCGGTTCCCGCTGCTGGAGAAACACTACATGCAGTTTTTCAGAGATTAAGGACATCAACACATTGCATTTTTTATAAAGTCTCAGTCAGACACCATGGATGGAACAGACACCCTGTTTTGTTGAAGAGTAGAAACAGGACCATAAAAAGGTGTATTCTGTATTATACTACATACAACCTTCTATCTTTTTGTTCTCCTTCACAAATTTGGGTAACAGTACCTGACTCTAGCTGCTTCTCACTGGAGAATGATGGGATGAGGATGAGGGTATAGCCTGGTGATGTGGAGCTGGCTCATTGGGGGAGAATAATAGATCTGGAAGCAGTGGGTGGGGTCTGTCATGGTAGCACAAAAGGTCTAGTGGTTGGAAAAGCAAAGTGCCACTGGGTTAAGACCTTGAGACCCTCCAACTGCAGGTGCAAACCCAGGAGCTAGATAGGAGAAAATTTTCATCAGAGAGAGGGTCACAAATCGCTGCCTAAGGCTGTGTGGTCTTCAAATAATTGGTAGTTATTTTTCTTTTATTTTAGGATGTTTCAAAAGATGTTACTTCCCCCTGCTTCTCCCAGTTTTTCTTTTTAATTTTGTTTTATTAATAAAATTTATTCATTTATTTTATATTTCGACCCCAGTTTCTTTTCCCTCCTCTCTTCCTATTCTTCCACCCCACATCCCCTCTTTTTCTGTTTCTATTCAGAAAGGGGCAGACCTCCCCTGGGTGCCAATAAGGCAGGCATATTAATTCGAGGTGGGACTAAGCTCTTTCCCTTATATTAAGGCCTGGCAAGGCAATCCAGGATGAGAAATAGGTTCCTGAAAGCCAGCCAAAGTCCATAACAGTGTTATTCATGATAGCCAGAACCTGGAAACAACCGAGATGCTTTTTAACCCAAGAACAGGTAAAGCAAATGTGGTACATGCACACAATGGAATATTACTCAGCTGTTAAAAACATTGACCTCATTCAATTTTCAGGCAAATAGATGGAACTAGAAAAAAGTCATTCTGAGTGAGTTAATCCAGACCCAAAAAGACAAACATGTTATGTACTCACCCATAAGTAGATATTAGCTGTAAAGGATAACCAGACTTTTATCCTTATATAATACATGGTTTTGTTGCACATTCTTTTGTGTATTATATGTCATATTTGTACAGTAAATTGTGTAAAAACTTAAACTTTATACTAGTGAAATGGCTCACCAGGGTACTTGCTGGCAGACCTGGTGATCTGAGTTCAGTTTCCTGGTCCTACATGGTAGGGACAGAGACTCTCTGGAGTTATTCCCTGACGTCCACAGCTCATGTGCACTTCTGCATATATGCATACACATTAAATAAGTGTAATTAAAACAAATAAAAATTAAAATGTTCTGTTTCTGCAAGAATTACTCAGCAGAAATTTCTGTTTGGATGTTTTCCATTTTAGTAGAAGGCAGTTAGTCAAAGTAATACAGTTATTTTCCAAATTCTGATAAATGACTAATAAAAATAAAAGCTGAAGTGTATCTCTGAATGTTTATTTCTTACATCCATATGAGTGCTTCTTACTACTGTATTTATCTCTTATGAGATGATAAAAGATTTATGTCATTTCTCTGTCCTTTTTTTATATACAGACACTGAAAAAACGTAGCAGCAATGAAAAGGGAGGGAGTATCCTCACAGCCCATTCTCTAGATTCTTTCTGAAGTTATGTGGAAAAACCCTTGCAGTGACCTGCCATCGAAAATTAATTTTAATGATATATTGGCTAACATTGCAAAGTTTGGATCTTCTTTAATTTTGCCTGAAGCAATTGATCTCACAAAAATATTTGTTTATTTCTTATTTGTTTCTTGATGCCAAAACCAGTTTCTTCCCATTGGATGTCTTGGCTGCTTCTCTGCAGGGTTGCATTGAGACAGGGATATCATGTAACCTACATTGACCTCAAGCTCATAACATAGGCAAGGATGGCCTTGAACTTCAGTTTCAGGCATGTGCTGCTGTAGCACTTAGAAGTTTTATGTGCATGGCAGCTGACACTGGGAATGGGAGAATAGGTGTATGGATGGCCAGCAGGAATGCTCAGTTTAGAAAGTGAGAGGAAAGTGTAATTAGAAAAGAGATAACATTCTCAGACTTTTATGTTTTTTTTTAAAGAAAGACACAGGATTCAATTTTTAATTTTCCCTAAATATGTGGAATAGTTTGTGTGTTCAAGAATTCAAAGGTTGATGAATAAGAATGAAGTATACTGATATGTCTCTCTGTATGTATGTATGTGTGTGTAAAAATGCCACAATTAAATCTAACAACAATAATAATGCAAAGAAGCACCCAGAAATAACATGGGACCAAGAATTGAGATACATACTCTGGCGCTGAGTCAGCTACCTGAACATCCATGGGCCTCAGCTTTTCTACTGTGAAGCCTCTACTGAGACAGCCCATAAAACTGTGTCAAGGATTAAAGGGAATCAAATGTTGGGGACACTGGGGAAACAGCCTCAGAGTTCAGCTTCTAAAGATGTAGAATAAGGGTTAGTATGTTTCTGAACTCTTAGAGGAAGTCAGCTGAGTTTAAGCCAATCTGCTATTTCTGGCAGTACTCTAAGCCAGAGAAGCTAGCCTCAGTTTAGGCTCTAATGGCAACTTATTCGGTTGGTCAGTTATGTGGCAACCAAAGGCTGGGTTGACAGCACTGGAAAGGAGTCTGATTGAGAACAGAATGGCCAGCACCATACAACTTCTTTAGTTACACGATACCCTCTTAATGCTCTGTGACTCTGGTTGGTTTAAACTAGTTAGAATAGAAGAATTGAGATAAAAGATGAAAATTGTTGCTTCTAGCCTCAGATTATTTTTGCAGTTCATTGAGCAGATATTAATCTACTTGCTCATTTGTACTATTTGCAAAGCACTTGATTTGATTTTTAGAAAGCAATCATTATTCACCTTTATTTCAGTGGTTTTTGAAATAATTAATTACATAATTATAAGAGCCAATGGCCCAGAGCAAAAACAAAACAAAACAAAAAATCTGTGTGTGGGAACAAACAATACCCCCCTTATGGTAAGAATGTTATTACTGAAAGAGTGTATTAGTCAGGGTTGTCTAGAACTTATAGGATAACTTTCATGTGTCTGTCTGTCGTCTATCTGTCCATCCATCCATCATCCATCCATCCATAGAAAGGGGATTTATTAGAATGGCTTACAGGCTGTGGTCCACCTAGTCAACAATGGTCACCCAACAAAAGAAGGTCCAAGAATCTAGTAGTTGTTCAGTCTATGAGGCTAGATGTCTCAGCTGGTCTTCAGTACACACCAGCATCCCCAAGAATTAGGCTGGAATACCTAAGGAAGAAATGGACTTTCTGATGAGAGTGAGAAAAAGCAGGCAAAGAGAGAGCAAGCTTTCTTCTTCTTCCTTGTGCTTTATAGAGAGGCTGCTTAGAAGTAGTCATGGGCCCAAATCAAATGTGGATCTTTTCTTCTCAAATATCCAGATTAGAAGTCGGTCTTCCCACTTCAAATGACTTATTAAGAAAGAAAAAAAATTCTCGTGGGTGTACTCAACCCTTTGTGTTTTAGTTAATTTCAGATGTAGTCAAGTTAACAGCCAAGAATGACCATCACACAAGAGTGTTCTGAGCTACACATGTTCACTCTGGGGAGGGGTGAATCACCACTTCATTTTACAGAGCGAAAGTCAGGTAGAGTTTAAAATATACATAGCTGTCATTGTTTTGCTGAAATCTGTTTCACTGAGAGTCTAGTCTGGTTATCTTGAGGTGTTGAGTAATTTTAAAATGAGTTTGTCAGAAGGGACAGGAGCCTGGATGTGGAGTTTGTTTTTGTTATGGTGATAGATGTAGTTCCCCATTGAAGAGTCCAGAGCTTGTATGTGTACTGCAGCTTGTTTTGCCAGGTTATAGTTATCTTCAGTAATAAGGAGCACAGGTCTTCAAAAACTGTGAACTGAGATTTTTTTTCTCTCTCCAAAGATGAAATGAAAGCACTTTTGTACAGGCAACTAGTTTTTTGGGGAGAAAGTGGAATTGGTCTGACTGAAACCATTAATGTTCATTTAATGATGAGTTATATGAAAGATATTAGGCACAAAATATGATGCCAGTTAAAAATCATCAATGTGAAATTTATTCAGTTTGAACACATAATACTTAGAACTGAAGAAAGACAGGGAATGTCTTACGTGGAAGGAACTGGTTGTCATTTTCAAGGGTGTGGAAAGCCAGTGGCCCATGACACTGGGCTTGCTTTTTTCTAAAGAGCAAAGCCTGACTCAGAAGTGTGTGATTTCAGTTTCCCTCAACTTAATATACAGTGTCCTGGGAGCATTTTCTTTTGCTGGCAATGTTGCCAGTGTCTGCTTTGGTGTGTTGTAACTTAAAAAAAAATACCATTTGTATTTTCTCCTAGCTAGGGAAGTTTTACATATCCAAGGTCCTGTTTGTTTCCTGTTTTCTCTATTTGTGAGAATGCTTAAAAGAATGCTTAAAAGATCAAGTAATTGGACTAGTTTAATTGAAAATGATTGATGGGTACTAGCATTAATATTTAGTTATGAATTGCTAGTGATATGAGTTAAACCTCTGGAGTGAGGCAGGAACATGAGCAGGATCTTCCTTAGGTGTTGATCAGTTCTTGCTGTTTAATGAGAGTGATGGATGAGTTGAGGTCTGGTGGAGTGATGCGTGGATGGTTGGCAAATGTGAACATTTGCACTTCTGTACTCTTACACAGTTGTGAACACACAGAGTCATGCGGGATCTGGCTAGTGACACCCTGTCATTTTTTTTTTTTTTTGTGGAGATTGAGATGATTATACATTTAGGGGCAGGGTCTGATACTTCCTCCTGGGAATATGTAAGTATGTTTACATAAATGCTTATATTTGAAGAAAGAAATAGGATGATAGTTGTGACCTGTCTGTGTTGTCTGTGCCCTCCCCCCTCTTGTGCTATGAAACCCTTTGTAACTTAATGTTGAAAACTGAGGCATTTGGGGTTTTTTTTTGGCTTGGTTGGTTGTTTATTTTTGTTTTGTTTTGGAGACAAGGTCTCACTATGTAGCTGTGTTTGTCCTGGGACTTGCTATGTAGACCATGCTGGCCTTGAAATGGTCCTCTCAACTCTGCTTCTCAAGTACTAGGATTAAAGGTATGTGCCACCATGTAGGCTAAGGGATTGTTTTTTAAAGTTCATTTAAAGTTTAGTCTAGGATTTCTGAAGTTCAAGTATTGAACTACAGCCATAAAACAGGGACTCAGCTTTATGATTCTGACATCTGCCTATGAAGGAAGAATCCAGTTGTTGCTCATAGTGAGGTCAGAGTTTTGGGTGTTTTATGATACTTTCTAGAGTGTCATCTAATACAGACACCATCTACTAGACAAATACTTTGTGCTTAAATTGAAAAAAAATATGATTGACCTTACAGGTTTTTTTTTTTTTTTTTTAAATCAGTTGGGATGTCCTTTTACAAGGCTCATCTTAAAAATGTGTTTTTGGGACATATTAGGTGTGAAAATATAGTCTGGGTGCTATTTGTATTGACTGATAATAGTCTTCCATTTGGTTTTGTACAGTTTTTATTAAAACCTTTTCCTTTGTAAATCTGAGGTTTATTAGACAAGAACCATGAAGCTACCAAGGAAATCTGGAACATGTTACTGATGAAGAATGTTTGGACGGACTATTTGGGGCTTACATAAACAGAACTCAGAAATACAGCTTTCTGCTCTATTCTGCACAAACCATGGGGTTTGCAGGTCTTTTCGTTCCTTTTACTCTCTTGTGTATACCCTTCCTTTTCCAGTCCTCACACAACCCGGGGCAGAGTATATTTCAGCACCGTCAGTCTGGCCATCAGTGGTGCTGCTAAAGGTGGTGATGTGGGTATGGAGGCTTCCCTTCAGCAGCGGGAGGCTAGCCTTCAGTTGAAAAGTCAGGATTTGGCAGGTCCAGAGTCTGGAAGAACATGGATAGCCCTTGCTGTCATACAGCTCAGGTCTTATGATAGCTACTGAATAGTCATTTGTGATTCGCTCACTCTTATTATGAATGTGTCCTTTTCTAGCACCTTAGAGGAAGGCTCTGAGGTTCTTTGCATGTAAGCTTAGCTTTGAAACGTTCTTTGTTGCTGTTGATCACTGTTATCTCCCAAAATGCTTCTGAGAATTGACTAGATCTCTATAAAAGTGAAAAGGTTATAGTGTATGGGGGGGTTGGATTTGAGGAATAAGTAATCCATAAACTTTATAGTTATTGGGTATCCGGGTGGGTGGATCTGATGACTTGGCAAAAGAGAGAGGGAAGCATGTTTAATTGTTGATTTTATCAGAGCAGGTTGGGTATGCAAGTATGGGGTGAGGGTTGAATATGGACTTAACGATTAACATGGATTTCAAGAGGTTGTAAAAGTCGCCTGCTCTGGGAATTCCTTTCTCTGTCTGTGGTGTGGAGGCTTCAGTGAGCACATTTTGTGTCTTTGGGGTGTGTAGACTGGAGTAAGTGCACATGTGGTTTGCTCAGCTCCTGGAGTTAGTGTTCCAGGACCTCCAGGTAGGTTTTTTTTTTTTTTTTTTTTTTTTTTTTTTTTTTTTTTTTTTTTTTTTTTTTTTTTTTTTTTTTATTTGAATTAGCTTCAGGTTGAATACTGAAATCACAGACTCTTATCTTGGTCATACAGCAAAACTCTTGTGTCTGGTTTTGGAATTTCAACACTTGCAACTTTGAAGATTGCTCAGGGTTTGCTTTTGAATAGAAAATAGCACAGGGGAAGCTGGTTGGTACACTCCTGGTGAAGTAAGAGTTCACGGCACTCAGAATGTTTGGTAAATTCCTCTCATTATAAGACATTTTTTCTGGATCTTTCCCTGAGGAATGCGATTTTACTTTATAATTTTCCAAGGAGTTTGAGAAAATGACCCTTTGTGGGTGGTATACATGATGCTTTAGAATGGTCTTTGCTGTATAGAATAAAGAGTTCTATGAAGGCTGGAGAGAGAGATAACTCAGTGCTTAGGAACACTGGCTGCTCTTCCCAGCTCCATTCCCAGCTCTCACATGGAAGTTCAGAATCATCTGTAACACCAAGTCCAAGGGAGGCAATAGCCTTCATGGGCACTAGCCACCTGCACAGTACACATATGCAGATAAAACACCATGTACATAAAATAAAAAGTTTCGTAGGATACAGTATGAAACTGAGAAAGTTATCACATATGAAGTGCCTTAATAACTAGGCATGGAGATTATTCTTTCTTGAGACATTTAATAAAAATCAAAGGTTGTTACTTTCTTTTATCCACAAGTTTGATGGCTCCTAAAGCCATTTGGAAATTTTAACCAAGAAATTGCTCTACAAATTTTCATGACTTTTTTTCCTCTTCAGTGGTATTTATCATTTACAGTGGATATTGCAGTGCGTAAAACAAACCTCAATACTCATACGTGGTTAAGGAAATGAGACCAAGGAAGAAATCTGTGGGCAAAGAAGGACTTGTATAATGAGAAAGGGTGGGAAGTCATCACAAAATACACATCTTGGATGAAGCTAGGTTCTTTTCTTTATTTTTTAGTTCAGATACCCTGTTGTTTTTAATCATATATCACTCTCTCATGAGGTGTTACGAACTTTCGCGAGACAATGGGAGACCTGAAATTGCCAGTGGGCAATTTGTTAACAGCTCCAATGTAAGGAATTGAAAGTAGTATCTAAAGTGGGATTGAGAGGTTTTGAATTGTAACCAATTGTCTTTTCAAGCTCCTGTACTCTATTACTAAAAGTCGTTTCGAATTTGGGATATTAGAAGTTATTTTTTTGGGGGATTAACAATTTCTGCAGATTCTTGGCAAGTTTTGGGATTTCTGTTGATCAATATTTAATTGTATTGTCTCTATTCTAGAATCAGTATTTCTCACTTGTGTGCACTGAGAAGGGAATCTACAGTAGTTAGAGGGACTCTGCATATTACTGGGTATCTTTGGTGTGCATGCGTGGGAAACATTTTCATTTATTCTTTTGAAGGTCTAAGTCACTAGTGACAGACATTTCTGTAGACTACATGCTCCAGATCTCAGACTGCTGCCTAAGTTGGAGAACCCAAACTCTACCCTTATCTGTCTGCTCCAGCCCGGGCCTGTCTTTGCAGTGTTCAGGTAGTCACCATTGAACTTGCTCTTTGTGTCATTTGACCTTTAGATACATCATGTAAGCTTAATTTGGAGCATTTCTTTTGGTGACTGTTTTATTTAACTTAATATATTGTGTTTATTGTTCAATTGTGAGGTAGCATATATCAGAATTTATTTAAAGTATGAATAATCTTCCAATGTCTGTATACTGTCTTTGTCCATTCACCTTTAATGGAAAATAGGTGGCTTCCACTTCCTGATTATTTTGGTGACTGTTTTATTTAACTTAATATATTGTGTTTATTGTTCAATTGTGAGGTAGCATATATCAGAATTTATTTAAAGTATGAATAATCTTCCAATGTCTGTATACTGTCTTTGTCCATTCACCTTTAATGGAAAATAGGTGGCTTCCACTTCCTGATTATTTTGAATAATGCTTTCATGAACCTGAACATTCAAATTCTATTTTTAATTTGTTTCAATATGTACTAAGAAGTAGGATGGCTGTACCTTGTCGTAGTTAATTTTTTAAGGAAACTTTATGCTGGTCGGTATAGTTTTTATATTCCCACTGACACTGTACGAGGGATCCCATTTCTTCATGTCCTTGACACAGTTTACAAAATAATAAGTACTATGTTTTTGTTTTGAGTTTTTTTTTTTTTTTTTTTTTTTTTTTTTTTTTTTTTTTTTTTTTTTTTTTTTTTTTTTTTTTTTTTTTTTTTTTTTTTTTTTTTTTTTTTTTTTTTTTTTTTTTTTTTTTTTTTTTTTTTTTTTTTTTTTTTTTTTTTTTTTTTTTTTTTTTTTTTTTTTGGTGTTGGGGAAATGGTGTAACTGGTAAATCACCATTAAAAGTGATTTCTCATTTTGCCTTTGATTAGTTTTTCTCTCATATGTGATGATCTTACCCTGGTTCATGTTGCTCTTAAGTGACTGCAGACAGTAACTTTTAAGGAAGAAGGTTTATTTTGGCTCATGATTCTAGAGTTGTGGGTCATGACTCCCACAGAGGTCACATAGCAGGTATTTTGCATATCAAATATATACATTATGTTTCATAACAGTAGCAAAATTTCAGTTATGAAGTAGCAACAAAATAATTTTGTGGTTGGGGTCACCCCAATATGAGGAACTGTAGTAAAGGGTCATAGTAGTAGGAAGTTGAGATCCACTGCTCTAGAGGCTACAAACTTGAAGTTCAGATGATTACTTCTGACAAGGGCCTCACACTGTTTTATAATGTGACGAATAATATTAGAGGGCAGAAGTATGTGTGAGAACAGTCAGTGGTGTGTGTGGTTACATGGAAAATGGGTTTGCTTTGTAATAGCTTGTTTCTCTCAGAGTCCCACAAGACTTAACTCATCCTGTGGTGTTGATCCTTCCCTAATCCTTTCTGAAGGGCCTGGTGTTCCCAACACCTAATTAGTCCTGTTAAGAAAGGTTCTACCATTTTTCAGTGACATCATGCTGGGAATCTCACTGTTAGCCCAATAAGTCCATATCAGACCTTAGCTATGGTGCTTCACATCTTTACATATGCTTGTTGGCAATTTTAATGTCTTTAGAGATATGTGTAGTAAGAGGTTTCTGGCCTGTCTGGCTGGGTAGCTCAGACCTACAGATCTGCAGTCCCAGATTCAGTACCACTGCCCGCCACCCCACTGCTGCTTAGTACCAAATAATCATACAAATGCTTATATTAATTTCATGCTATTTGGCCTATGGCTTGGGCCTATTGCTAGCTAGCTCCTGCATCTTAATTCAACCCTTTAATCTGTCTTGCCACATGGCTTGTGGCTTACCTGTGTTACTTTTACATGTTGATTCTTGGGCAGCTGGACGGTGTCTCCTTCTGACTCTGCCTTCCTTCCCCTATCTATGCTCTGATTTCTCTGCCTACTTCTAAGATTCCTGCCATAGGCGCAAACAGTTTCTCTATTTCGCAGCATACAGAAAGACATCCCACATCAGATATGTCTGTTTAAGAATTTTTTCTAACATTTAATTACATTGTATTTTTGTTGCGGAATTATAGGAGATCTTTATTATATATTTTATATTATATTATATGTCCCTTATAGGCCGTGGCTTACAAATACTTATTCTGATACCCCACCCCCATTGGTTGTTTCTTTTGTTACATGAAGGTTTGCAGGTTTGGGGCTGGGGTGACAGCTGAGTGGGTAATGCAAAGCGTTGTTGTACAAGCCTGACAACCTAGGTTCAGATGCAGTCAACTGTGTCTTTGAGGCTTCTCTGGGAGGTGAATAGGGCCAAGAGAAGCCCTAGAGTCTTTCAGACTAGTGAATCAAGTCCGGTGTATACAGCAGAGAACAAGAAGTGAGACCCTGGATCAAACAAAGTTGAAGGTGAGGACCAGACATCTGAGGTCAACATGTGAGGTTGTACTCTGATTCTACCTGTGGACAACAGTGCATGTATACCCAGACACATCACATTATATATGCTACATACATACACACAGACACACACACACATATACACAGACTCAGACATACACATACAGACACACAGACACATAGACTTGCAGACACACAGTTTAGAAGTTTAATATAGTGCCACTTGTTTATGTGTGCTTGTTATAATGGCCAAGAAATCCTTACCAAACAATGGAAGGAAGCTGGCCTTCTGTTTTTCTTTTAGTCTTGCAACTTCAGAATTTAAGTGCAGATTGAATTAATTTAGACACAACTTTTTATATGATGTGAGATAAGGGCCCAGCTTTCCTTTTGTTTTCTTTGCCTATTGCTGGATGGGACCACCCTTTTCTCATTGCATGCTTTTGGTGCACTTGGAAAGTACCTGTAAACCTCTTAGAAAAAGTTATCTCTGAGTTCTTTCTTTTAATCTATATGTTTTTATAACAGTATAACAGTATTCTTGTGTGTGTGTGTGTGTGTGTGTGTGTTGTCAGTATCTGTGTGATGGAGGATCTGACCTGCAGCCTCCTGCATGCTAGATAAGCACTCTTCCCATGAGCACACCTAGCTCTTCATCCCATGCCATTGTATTACATTTAAAAAGCATCATTCAGCCGCGGTGGAGACACTGACCACAGTAAGACTGCTTAGAAAACTTCAGGTAATGCCTCACCTGTAGCTTTTGGCATTCTTTATCCACTATCTCTATCCCAGAAGTGGAAAAGCATTTCTTTTCTCTTTGCCTTCATTCTCAAGCATGTTTGGAATGACTCAAGGATATGAATATACCTTTTTAAAAGAGGTGGTGGTGAACCTTCGCTTTCCCAGGTATTTCTCTCACTCCACCCCAGATAGTGTCTCATGTCGCCCAAGCTGGTGTTGAACTCACTGTGTAGGGAAGAATGATCTTGAACTTTGGATCCTCCTGCCTTCCACCTTCCCAGTGCTAGAATCTCAAGCATGTTCCCACCATGTCTGACTTGTGTAGTGTTACCACTAACCCAGGGCCTTAATCATGATAGACAAGTACTCAACCACTGAGTTACATCCCATCTCCCCTCAGGTATTCTTTGTCTTTACAATGAGGTAGGGAGGGAGTCAGAGATGGAAGATGTGATATTTGACATCTTCTCTACAAAGACGGTTAGGAGGTTAAAGATTGTCTAGGTTTGACTCTCAGATAGGTCATACTCTTAGCTGGACAAGTAATGTGATTCCTTTAAGTTTTTTTTTTCCCTTTCTGTAAAATGAAATTAATGTTAACAATTAACTCATAGCATCTCAGAGGTTAAGTGGATTACAAACAATTCTTGGCATGGATGAAATCTCATATAAGGGTAGTACTTTTTTTGTGCACCCCTTCCCTCAGTATGAACCTAGCCTTCATGCTTGCTAGGTGAGTGCGTGACTACCAAGCCACTACTCCGAAGGGAGTATGTTTTATTGCTTTAAATAGTACAAATCAAAATGAGAACTCAGGTGAAATTCTTAGGCTGTGCAATGGATAACCTTTTAATTCTGTCTTAAGTAACAGTGAGAACATGGGTCATGAATGATTTCTATCTATAAAAATTCTCAGACCTAGATAGGGTAAGAAGGTTATAAAGTCTTTAGCCAGTAAGATCTCCAAATCTTTTAATGATTAAATGAGCATTGCATTTTTTATTAAAGGAGTATTAGAAACACTGCCATGTAGTTTATCATCTGTCTTCAGGTTTGTAATTAGTTTTTTAAATGTATGTATAAAAACTAGGTAAGATGAAGATTAATGTATTTGAACAGTATAAACCATGATGAGGTTTTGATATTACCGTGCTTATAATATACCATGCCTGTCAAATAAATTTTTGCAACTCAGACCTTATTTTCATAGTATAATAAATCACTCTGAAGGTTATAAATTTAATGGTAGTGCTTTTAAAATCTATTTTCTTGGTGTTTTAATTATATTTAACTTATAGTTTGTATTGCTTTATATTTAAGTTATTTCAGATATTTCAAATATAAACACAGAGATTCACATTGAAGACAAGAATTTGTCTAGGGTATATACATTATATGTTCTATCAAGTTCCAGAATCTTCTCTCCCTTCCTTTTCATTTGCATGTGAATGAAAACTCCCACTTATTTTTATTAGGAAAGTTGTGCACTGAAACTTTGATTCCCACTGTAGGTAAATGGTGAGCAGTCATATATCCAGGGAGACCAGAACATTCCTTCAATAATGAAGTATCTGAAATACCTTTTTGGGTATTGAGATGACTTCAGGAGCACACATTATTTCAGAGAACCCACGTTTGGTTCCCACTGCCCACATCTGGTGGCTCACAATCACCTGCAACCCCAGTTCCAGGGCATCTAGTGCCATTCTCTGGCTTTATGAGCACCTGTGTGCCTCACCACACACAAATGTGTGTGTGCATGTACATACACACACATGCACAATTAAATAAAATATTTTCAGAATAGAAAATAACCCATTTCTTCTTGTACAGAAGAAATCTAATGGACATATGTTTTACTTCAAGCTACTTTTCTGTTACTGACTAATGCAACCATATTCTAGTTTTCAACAGTACTGGAGTACACTTACCTGTGTGCAGTACATCTCTGAGAAGAGGAGTGTTTGGCAGTGCCAATCCCCTGTGGTGGTATATGTTAATTTTTACTTAGGAATTTTTGCCAGCTCCTTGAGTTCTTGTTTACTTTTTCCAACCCACGTAGTGGTTTTAGTATTGTAGGTAATGTGAATGTGCACGTTGAAGCAGCTCATGTCGGGACCTTAAATAGCTGGTTCATTTGAGGCTCCCAAGCTATAGCTTTACAGCTGGCAGAGCAGGGCACTAGTGTTTCATGGTTCTGGATGTTTATGTGGCTCAAACCCTCATTCTAAGTGAAGAAGCAGATGGTTGTTCTTCATTCAGGCTGCTGATCTTCCGTGTTCTATAAAGCTGTGCCTGTCTCTAAATGCAGCACTTATATTTTCTGTCTACTGTGTGCCTGTTGGCATTGCTTCTGCTTCTCTAGTTAAATACCCACTACCCTCAAGAGCCATCACATACCACAGCAGTCACATCCAGTGGCATTCACACACTAGGTGGGGAAGAAATAGTCTCAGTTGAATAGTTTGCAGTAAATTTACAATTAAAAAAAATTCACACAGTAGATTTTATTCAAACAGTTCTACAAACAGTTACCCTTCAGGAAGAATCATGATTTTTGCATAGCAAATTTAAATTGAGAAGACCCGATTAAAGTGCCTGTAAGCAGAAAGAATAGGGTGTCTGTATCTTGAGTACTCTGATTCCCATTCTTTCCTAAGCTTGAATCGGTACATTAGACGGAGTAAAATATAGCCATGAGACTATAGCATCTGTGGTTACCACCACCCAGCATTGCATAGTGATTTTTAGGTCATTCTCACTCTTAAAGGAGGTAGAGGAAAAGCCAAAAATGTCTTTATTATGTCTTCTTTTATCATTATGTGCACTGCCCACACCCGGAACACCAGCTTATCCCCAAGTACATTAAGAGAGCTGGAGCTCACTGGAGCGAGAGCTTAGCTCTGGTTATAGGATGGAAGTCTTGCCTGCTGTCTGTTGGTCTTCGCTGTCCAGCTTTAGAAAAAGATGCTTGTGGCAGGGCTCTTCGCATGGCTGAATTAATAACAAAGTGCAGATTTCTGGCTCTTTGATTTTTCTAATGGATTGATTGGCTCTATGCCTGCTAGACTGCACAATGAAAAAAAAATTCCCTCTAAAAATTACAGTCCAAAATTATACCTGTGATGGACTTTTAAAAGCTCTTTTATATTTAATAAGCCTAGAGGCCCTTGTAAGTTTGAAGTACTCTCTCTTCACTGCCCCAGCCCTTTGTTTCCTATAGAATCAAATGACTGTGTCAGCCTCTTGGACTCCAAGGCAAAGCAACCTCACTGGCTCTCATTTATGGCTTGTTTGAGTATTTCTAGGAAGAATAGGCAAATCTTTGACCATTTCTCCTTTTTGAACATGTTTCTAGCATCAAACAGTTCCGTGGTTGTGTCACTGAGGACATGGAACGTCCTGGAACTGGATGATCAACTCACAGATCTCCTGATTGACCCTGGTGTTGAGCCCAGGTGCCCGCTGAGTGTTGGTTCCTGTATTAGCACGGTTGTAGTGCCAGCTCCGATCCATGCAGGGTCTATTCCTGTGGACTGAGTGTGGTTTTCTTTTAGTGACTGTTTTGTCTCTCATTACTCAAATACGATATGATTGATTGCTTTTGGATGTGCACTTCCTTCCTCTTTTGCTTCTATTAAAAGTACATTGTGTCTGCAGAAGCCTTTCGGTGTCTCGCCTCCGGCATCAGGGCTTTTCTGAGGTAGCCAAATTACCCTGAGGTGGCACTGTTCTTACCTTGTGTGCCTGTGGCTTCCACCGTGGGGTTCTCAGTGCTCATTCTCATTGTAGAAAGCCCAGTTGGTTTCTCTGTCAACTAGCCTTTGTTTTCCTCCCAGTTCTGCTGTTTATCTATCCATGGTGGGTGTTACTGCAACGGATCATTAGAAAATGATACAGAAAATCAAACTCACCTCGACTCACCTAGGGAGGGAAGGTCTGGGGACACTGAAGAAAAATGGCACCAAAGCTCACAGCTTCTATAATTCTGCCAATTTGTAACTATACGTAAAACATTGCGTTGGTAAAATTGTTATCTTACTTAGTACTTAAGCAGAAATAGAGACATAGGATCTCTATTGAAACTGATACCTTCCCAGAGCATTTTAGGTGTAGAAAATGCTGAAGAATAAATTTACAGGGAAATATTTTTTTTCGTTATTCAGACATTTAGATTTATTAACTTTATGTATATATATATAGTTGCTTTGCTTACATGTATGTCTCTGCACCGTGCATGTGCATATTGTCCATAGAGGTCAGAAGAAGGCATTGGATCCCTTGAGACTGGAATTATAGCTGATTGTGAGCCACCATGTGGGTATTTGGCATTGAACCAAGGTCCTGTGCAAGAGTGACAGACAAGTGTTCCTAACTGTGGAGCCAGCTCGCTAGCTCCTACTTTACTATCATTGCTGTTGTGTTTCTTGCTCTTTGAAGGTTGGATCAGTTCTCTCCTAACTGCAATTTTTAAAGACAGTTCTTATAGAATGAACACAGATATGTTGAAGTGTGTGTGTGTGTGTCTGTCTGTCTGTCTGTCTGTCTGTCTGTGTGTTTAAATAATTCTGAACTTTGTACAGCCACTTGAATTTTCTGTGATATAATTTTGGGGAGCTGCGTGATTTTATTTTAGTTATTGAAAAATACTTAGTTTGTGATAAATTAGCATTCAGTACGCTCATAGTATGCAGTGTAATATATATGTGAACATCTTGCAGTGGTTACTATAGCAGCCATCTAGGCAACCACTTTTGTGTCCTGCCTCTGCCAGGACAGCCTCCTCTGTCCCATGGTGATGGAGATTTTGCAGTGTTTTTTGTCTGGTTGGTTTCACTCAGTGTGTTGTCTTCCAGGTTAATCCTGTTGTTACAAGTTACAGGAATTTTCTTCTTGTGGCAGGGTAATACTCCCATGTGTGTAACTCCACAGTTTTTTTCTCCATCCGTGGATCGTCATATCTGTCTTCAAAGAATAATACTGCAGTGAATACAGGAGTAGAGATTTTGTTCCCTTTAGGTCTAGCACAGGCACGTAGAAGTGACAGTTTTAGATTTTAAAGTATCTCACCTCCTCCTCTTCCTCCTTCTGAATAATTTTCTTTTTGTTTTTTGAGATCAGTTCTTTCTCTTATGTAGTCCTGGTTGTCTAGGAACTCTGTCTCAAGACCATGCTGGCCTGTAACTCACAGATATCCACCTGCCTTTGCCTCCCATTTCTTGAGGCTAAAGACATGTGCAGGTATACATGCAAGCAAACATTTATACACAGAAAATAGAATAAATAAGTGTAAAATAAAATTTAAAAAAGAGTTAATAATGTTTACTCCTAGGCTTATGAGTATTTTTTTAAGTTACTATATAGCATTTCTACCAGTGGAGCAGATCACCTTTGAAGCAGTTCTGAGAATCTTTGTAAGAGACACTTTGAGCAGTCATGGTTATATTTTTGCAAAGACTTTGTCATGTAGTTGAATATCTTATTTTTACAAATAATATGATAACCGGTCAGGTTTAATATATTCCTTGAAGTCATGACATATTGGGGCCAGTACCAAATCTGTAATTGAATACAGCTGTGAAAACAGCTGTGAGGTTAATGTAATTTGGTAGTTTTTGTGGGAATTTGAATAGCGCTGCCATCACCATTCTCTAATAGTGATCTTTGTAAGCATGTGTTTAGTTATAGTATATAAACAATTATGATTTTCAGCTTTCCAGAGAATAAGTAGTGTACAAAGAAACCTTGTTGGGATTTGGAAAGGCATTTTCAAGCCATTCTGCAAAAAGATTTCTAAAATTATTAATTAAGTTTAAAGATGGGGCCTCATTATATAGCACTAGCTAGCCTGTAACTCTTTTGCCTCCCAAGTGCTGGAATTTATGGTATGCGTCAGCCTAAAATTCACCTTCAGTTACTGCTTTGTGTGTTTGATACTTTGAAAATGATAGGAAAGCAACAGTTTGTGAATCTGAAGTACAGTCATACATGTAGTTGTGTATATTCTGCCTTGTTTGAATTTAATTTTAGCAGAAGCAAGGGAAAAGGTTAGGGCAAGATAAGGAAGATGTGAAAATTTTCAGTATGTTAGCCACAGAATTGGAGTGGTCTCTAAGAAAATGAAATTTGAATTCGGTAGTTGGCAAAAATTTAAATAGAAATAGATGTTGCTCAGTGGGTAGAGTGTTTGCCTAGCATACTTGAAACACTGGATGTGACCCCCCAGACTGCACACACTGAGCACAGTGGTATTTGTACCTAAGCATAGCACTTGGAAAGAGGAGGTAAGAGGGTCACAATTTCAAGGTCCTCCTTAGCTACATAGGAGGTCCTGTCTGAAGTAAGCAAGCAAACACATTAAAAATTTAAGGAAGTTGTATTTTTCTTTTTAAAAATCTGTATAATATATAGAGGGAGAGAAGCTAATAGGTGCATTCTTTAAGCAGATAAAAACACATCTCAGAGAGTTTGAGGACAGCCTGATCTACACAGTGAGACCCTGTTTGAGAAATAAACAGAGCGCCAACTAAGTACCACCAACAAAAACCCTTAAAAGTAAAAGTGGATTGTTCTCAGAGATTTTGTGTGTGTGTTTGTAAACAAGATATTTTAAAATTATAAGTGTATGCAAAAAATTTGGGTAAAAGCATGATCGAAATAAAAGCTGTAATTCACAATTCATTCAAAGTATGCAAACAGGTTGTAAAAGACTCTTGGATTGTGACTTTGTGTTTAGTAATCTTGGAAAACTGTTATCTAGGAACTGATGTAATGTTTATATCTTTGTATATCTAAGCTCTAAAATATAATGGGCAACTTGAATAATTTATTTCAGTTTTCTTTTTTAAAGTTGAACTGTTCTTGTTCTGGGATTTTGAGACAGAGTCGCACTCTGTAACCTAGGCTGACCTTGAACTTATGCCTCTGGTTTCCTAATTCCTTATTAGATGAATAACTTGCCAATATTTTCTCTCTTTCTGTAGATTGTCTTCCAACTCTTGATTTTTTTATTCTATGCAGAAATTTTAGTTTGTATGATCACATTTGCCAGTTTTCATTTTTAATGCCTATTTTTTTTTAAAAAATCATAAACCAAAAAATTTTGCTCATACCATTGTTTTGAAGTATTTCCCTTATGGGTTCTTTTAGTAGTTTCTTAATTTTCAATTTGCATTTATGTCACTCATCAGTTTTGTGTTTTGTTCTTTTTTTTTTTGACAATTGATAAGTACTTAGTTTTTTTTCCCTCAGCGTGTGGATATCCAGTGCCATTCACTCTCCAGACTGTCTTTTTTTCTAATGAATGCTCTTAGTGCCCTTGTTGAGAGTCAGTTTCCTATAAGTATGTGAGCCTGTGTCTGCATTTCCTGTTTGATTCTATTCATCTGTCTTTGGTGCCAGCACCATGTACTAAGTTGGTGACTGTGGTATCTTCAGCTTGTTCTTTCCCCCTGGGTTGCTCTGGTTCCTCAAGATTTTTTGTGGTGACCTAGACATTTTAGGATTGCCTTTCTCTTTCTGTGGAGAATGGTCAGATTTCCTCCTTTTTAATCTGACGTTCTTCATTACATTCTCCTGCCTAGTTACTCAGACAGTGGTTCCACGGTAAGGATCTCTGTAATGTCCTTTTCCTACTGGTTAAGTTTGTGGCATTTTAGTGTATCTGAATATAATACACATCAAAAAGATTAATAACTTATAAAACAAAGATTTATTTATTCATGTGTGTGTGTGTTTGTGTAAGTATGTGTGTTCAGGAGTATATACTTGTGTGTGAGTACATGGCAGCCATAAGGAAGGTATTAGGGTCTTCTGTCATTCTTGCTGAACCTGGAGCTTGAGGCTCTCCTCATACCTTAATGGCTAGGCTGGAAGCCAGCCGGTGTGATCCTCCTGTTTTGCCCCTGTAATGTGGGTTATAAGCTTGAGCAGGATGCCCAGTTCCTTACATGTGTGCTGGGATAGTAATTTCAGCCTCATGATTATGCACACACAGGCTCTTAACCACTGAATTGTCTTTTCAGCCCCCTTGACAACTGTCATAATGCAACATTCATGTTTTGGATATGGTTTTCTCCATGTAAGTGATAAATAGGTATAATGATGAAGTTCCAACCGTATATGACATTTTGGTACCCTCTTTTTTCATTGGTGAAGTTAGTTACTTAAGGTAAATTTTTTGCCACCTTTGCAGTTATTCATCATACTAATTATCCAAACAAAATTTGACATTTTAGTGTGTAGCTAATGAATATTGATATTTATACCAACCATTGCCACATAATTTTATTTAAGAAATATTTTTAAAAATGCATATTTAGATATAGAATTGAATGATTTTTTTTTCTTTCTTAAGTCTCTTCTTTTTTTTTATAGTGGACATGATAGACAAAAGTACAATTCCAAAGAAGGAATAAGATAAAAGAACTGGGCAGTTAGCCTTGGTGATGGTAAAGCATTGGGTTAATCATCTTTCTCATTCTTTGGTGGGTATTTCATGCCTTAGTAAAGGTGTTTATTTAAAACACAATGTGTAAGAGGCAAAAACAGTTTTGGAATGATTTTACTGTCCTGTGAGATACTGTTTTTTTTTTTTTTTTTTTTTTTTTTTTTTTTTTTTTTTTAAAAAAAAAACACAGTAAAAAGAATTTAAAATGTGGAAGAGTTAACAATAACTATATAGAGGATAAGAATGATAAGCATGGCTTATCAAGGGTAGACATACAAATAAGATTGCTACACCTATATTTTCTTTGTGTTCATCTTTCCCTCTGAATTTTTTTTTTTTCCATCCCTGTATATCCTTATTCAAGGTCTCTTC
>PVIH01003085.1:0-85083 GCA_004025045.1 Sigmodon hispidus
ATATCTTAAGCACATTACTAGCTAGCTCTTTCTTCTTAGATTAACCCATTTCTATTAATCTTCCATCACGTGGCCCACAGCCCATGGCTCACCTGGATTCCTACATGCTTCTTCTTTGGGGGACGGATCGAGAGTGTGACTTAACTCCACCCTTCTTCCTACCTGCTTGTGCTCTGATTCTCCACCCACTTCTACAGTGTTCTACATAGGCCAAATCAGTTACTTTATTTATGGCATACAGAACATTCCACCACATACAATGTTTTAATAGCATAGGTTTTTGTTTTGTGTTTTTTGTTTTGTTTTGTTTTAAGACTATGAGATGTGTTGACTCCTGGCAGCACTAATCTACTTCAGAGAAGATGATAGACATCAAAGAAACTCTATATAGAGTCTATCTTCTTTGTTTTAAAGTTAGGCAAAGTGTCCTTGCCTGACTGCTGACAGTATGCTGTTCAATTTGGACAAGAAGGACCCAAAAGAAAGTGACTGCTGAACTTTACCAAGACAAGGTAGGACAGCCCTTCAGAACATCCTGTTTCAGAGAAAAGTCTGTCAGATAGGCTAGGCCTGTTGGCTAAAGATGGATGCCTCAACATTACAGAGAAACCTTGGGTGACTGTCCAGGCATCCAGTTGTTTCTGTCATTTCTCACATTTTTTGGAAATCACTTTTGGGCTGGAGAGATAGCTCAGCCATTAAAGGCTAGGCTTACAACCAAAATCACTTTCTTGCACTTTCTGTTTACTCAGTTAATACTATTTCTTTCTCAGGTCTCTGAGGGAGTTGAAGACTAGTTAGTTATAGTTGTCCTTGTTATAGATTCATTAAAAAAATAAAAAAGAGGTATAATGTATATAGAGTAGAAAGACATTAAAAGATAATTTTGATAATGCAAATTAGGATAGAAGGTGAATTAAGTACAACCCCTTGGACTCTCTGAAATAGGATAAATAATATAGTTCAAAGTTTGTGTCCCAGCCAGAAACTCTCAGATACTTGGCAGCTCCTTCCCACATAATTGACTCACAGGCTTAATATTATAGTAAATGTTGGGCCAGTAGTTCAGGCATATTATTGACTAGCTCTTACACTTAAATTAACCCACAATTCTTATCTATGTTTGGCCATATGGCTTGGTACCTTTTTGCTTGGTCCAGCATTCTCATCTTGCTTCCTCTGTGTCTCAGTGATGACTCCTTCTCTGCCTTTCCTCTTCCTAGAACTCTCCTAGTCTAGTCACCTCACCTCTACTCCTTGCCTGACTGCTGATCAGTCTGCATTTTATTAAACCAATACCAGTAACAAATATTTACAGTGTGCAAGAGCATTATCCCACATATATTTCATATTTAATAAAGTCTGCCTGAAAAATCAGAGGACAGCCAAGCCATACACAGATTTAGCCATGAAGGTCAGGGGGTGATGACCCATGCCTTTAATCTCAGCACTCAGGAGGCAGAGACCTTCTGGATCAAGCCCAAACAGAGTCAGGCAGTGGTGGCACACACTTTTAATCTTAGCACTAGGAAAGTTGAATGAGGAAGTGAGATAGCAGGAGTTCAGTCCTTTGGCTGTACTTCCATTCTCTGAGGACTCAAAGGAGTCTGTCTGAAGGTTCGGGAAGACAGGCCTGAGAAGTTGGCTAAGTAAGAATTAGCTGTGTCTTGTTTCTCTGTCTCTCTGATTTTTCAGCTTTTCCCCGTTATTTGTCTCTGGGTTTTTATTTATAATACCAAATATAACTCATGCAGTAAGATAATGGAGTAGTTTCTCTGAATTTGTCAAATATTATGAACTAGACATTATTGATGAAACTATTGCCTGTATTTATTGTATATAGTTATTACTTATTGTATATAGTTTTTCTTATATCAGTTATAACCTTTTTATTTGAGACAAAAGAGAAAATGTGATGATATTTTGTGTATGCTTCAATAAATAAAGCTTCCCTGAAGAGCAGAGGGCAAAGCCAGTCACTAGTTAACCATAGATGCCAGGCAGTGGTGGCACACACCTTAAGCACTTGGGATCTCATGCTTTCACTCCCAGTATTTGGAAGGCTCACATGCCTTTAATCCCAGTACTATGGAGGTTGAGACAGGATGTGATATGGGTAGCAGAGAAAGGAATATAAGGAGGGAGGAAACAGGTGCTCAGTCCTTTCAGCCTAAAAATTCAGTAGAGTTAAGAACTTTCTGGTGTCTGCTTAGCTATAGTAAGTAGTTTCTGGCCAGGGTAGCCTTGAGATTTGGACCAGGAGTCCCAAATAAACTACTCTCAACTGCTTGGTCCCAAATAATCACACAAAGTCTTATAATCATTACATGCTGTTTGACCTATAGCTCAGGCTTCTTGCTAGCTAGTTCTTGCATTTTAACCCATTTCTATTAATCTATGTCTTACCACATGGCTCGTGGCTTACCTGTACTCCATTATACTTGCTTCTTGGGCGGCTGGATGATGTCTTCCTGACTCTGCCTTCCTTACTCTGGATCTATGCTCTGATTTCCTGCCTGTTCCAAAGATGCCTTGCCATAGGCTAAAACAGTTCCTTATTATCCAATGATAATTCACAGCATACAGAAAGACATTCCACATCACTCAGCTCCTCTGATCTTTCAGCATTTGCCCTGATATCTGGCTCTGGGTTTTTATTAAGACCAATTAGGATTTGTGCTATAAATTCCTTCAAATTCACAATGTCAAGGATTCTATAGGATGTGAACATGAAAAGAGTGGGGTAGGAAATCTTGGAAGACAGAATTCTGCCTACCACTAACCCTAACCCTAACCCTAACCCTACCAGAAGTCTGCCTACAAGGACTCTGAAATCATACAGGTGTTGATATAACATCAGTTTTATTGACCACTCTCTCTGCACCTGGACAAATCATTAATCACTGAGCTGGTATTTCATTTATAGGATAAAAATAAATACTCCATGGGGCTTTATAGGTGTCAATAAGAGAAGGTTATGAATAGTGTAAAAATGCAAAAAATAGCCACACAACAGAGGAAATGGGCAGCACTCCATCTGCTGCCTTTCTTCTCTGGAGATCGGATCTGATGGCAATCAAAGAGGTTAATGAGCTCTCCCTGGTTCATGCCAGTTTGCATTATCTGTGGGTCTGGGTCTCATCCACTTTAGAAGATAAACATCCACTTGAAATGCCCTGAGTGTGCTGATGAAAATACAATAACTAGAGTTCTGCTGGGTGATTTGTAGTCTTTTAAGAGGCTATAATGTAACACTGAAAATTGACTTGGACACTGTAGTTACTCAGTTCAGGGTTTTAACCCTTTATTTCCTCCACTGTGTCATTTTGGGTCCTTCTGCTTCTTTAAGCTTTTGTTCACATGTAAAATGGGCATGGATGGACATGGTGCTACACACAGAAGCTGAGGCTGGAGATCATATAAGCTCATGAGCTAGGCATTAGCCTAGTAACTCAGCAATAGAAAGGGGAAAGAAGGGAGAGAGAAATGGTGGGAATGAAAAGTTAACTGGAAAGATGGCTCAGCTGTTAAGAGGTCTTTTTTTTTTTTTTTTTACAGAAGACCACACTGGAGTTTCTTTCCCAAGACCCACGTCAGGCAGCTCACAGCTTGAGATCTGAAGCCTCTTCTGGTGCACACATGTGGATATACACACCAGCAGACACATAAATTAAAAATAATCCTTTTAAAAAATGTTAGACTTTGTAGGAGTAGCATGAAGCTCAAAGAAATGTGTGATATTGTAGCAGGTATTCGCTCCACCCATGACCTTGGGCTATTTGGTCTGATATATTTTACTATGTTAAAGTTAAAACCTTCTTTTTTGATTAGACAGAAAAGGGGAAGTGCTGTGGAGTGATCTTTCTATGCACTGTGGATATGTGTTGCTACCATTGGTTAATAGCAAAGTTGTTTTGGTCTGTGGCAAGACAGCTTACAGCCAGACAGGAAACGCAGGCAGAGACACAAGAGAAGGGCAGAGTCTGGGAGATGTGATCCAGCTGCCCAAGAAACAATACGTGACTGTACTTGTAAGCCACTGGCCATGTGACAATAGATAGATTAATGAATATGGGCTAATTTAAGATGCAAGAGCTAGTAGTAATAGCCTGAGCTATGGACCAAATGGTTGTAATTATATAAGCCTCTGTGCTTAGTATAGAACACATTCAACAAGTAGGCTACCGTGATCATCATACGTGCTGATTCATCTTGATTGTCAATTTGACAAGATTTAGAATCACTATGGAAACAGACCTCTGGGCATGTCTGTGAGGAATTTTTTGATTAGGCTAATTGAAGTGGAAAGGCTCACTCTACATACGGATGAAGACATTGAATGGACTGCTGTCCCAGACTGAGTAGAAAGGAGAGAAACAGCTCACTGCCACCCTCCCTCTCTTTCTGCGCCCTGAGTGCAGATGCTGCCCTAAAGCTTCTGCTGCCAGAACTTCCACACTGTGGCAGACTGAGCCCTCAAATCGTGAACCAAAACAAACTTTTTAAAGGTTGTTTTGCCAGGTAATTTGGGATAGTAAGAAGCAACTAAGACAAGAATGTGGAATATTAGTTGAAGATGTGTTACATTTGTCAGTATTTGTGCTGCCCAGGGCCGCTCAGATGGAAAGAGATGCTGGCAGTCAGGAGCCCAGGCATACTGAGCACTGCAGCTGGAATGGAAAATATTCAGGCATCTGGGAGCCAGTGAATACTGAGTGTTACAGCTCCAGAGAAAGTATTCAGCCAGTGAATACCCTAGGTTACAGTAAGCCTAGGGCAGTTTACAGCCTGCTTCAGGGAAAAGCTTTCCCTGTGTTAACAGCTCTGCTCCAGCAAGGGAGAGCCCAAAGCTGCTACAGTGGCAGGGTTCACTTCCTCTCTAGAGTACACTGCTCTTCATTCAGGGATTCAGGGATGTAACAACTCAGCCCAGCCTGGATGTCAAGCATGTTACAGCTTTGCTTTCTCAGTTGATTTCTGTCCAGACTCCACTGTTGATGCTCTAGCAAAAGAAGATCTTCACACAAACCTCATTGAAGAGATTTATGGGGAAGGAAGGCTCGCCAGAGATGGGAGAGAACAGCCCAGGCAGATGGTGGAGACGGAGCTTAGGACTTATATAGGGTTTTTTGCGGGGGCAGAGCTTTCTGGGGAGACTTCCAGGGTGAGGATTGGTCAGATCTTTTCCCTTTCTTTTTACCCTGATTTGGCTTTTAGTTTCAGGGCCAAAGTGTGTTTCTTTCACTGGCTTTTTTAGGCTCTAATTTCGGGTCCAGGGTACATTTCTTCTACTGGCTCTGATTCTAGGGCCAAAGTGTGTTTCTTTGGTGCTGGTTTGAGAGCCAGGGCACATTTCTTTTTGGTTCTGGGTTCAGGAATAAATGTATTTCACTGGCTCAGGTCTTAGATCTAGGATGGGTTTCTTTCACTGGCTCTGGCCTCAGAGCCTGGGTGGGTTTCTTTGGCTTGTCGCTTTTCCCTACAGCATTCATTTATGCTGGGAATATTTGTTTAATGACACAAAGATATGTTTCATTCCTTTATGTTGCATTTGTTTAACTGTGTAAAGCTGTGTTACTCTTCCTGTCTAAAACACCTGATTGGGCTAATAGAGAGCTGAATGGCCAATAGCAGGGCAGGAGAGAGGGATGGGTGGGGCTGCCAGACAATAAATAGGAGGAGAAATCTGGCTTGGAGAAGAGCAAAGAGGGAGAAAAGGAGGAGAGGAGTGTGCTGGGGGTCAGCCATCCAGCCACACAACCAGCCACAGATTAAGAAGGAAAGAAAGACGAAAGAAAAAAGAAAGACATAAAGTCCAGAGACAAAATGTAGGAGAAGAGAAATGGGTTAATTTCAGTTAGAAAAGCTGGCTAGAAACAAAAAGCTGAGGCCTGGCATTCCTAAGTAAGAATAAGTCTCCATGTATCTATTTGAGAGCTAGATGGCAGGCCCCCCAAAAAGAAAAAAAAACTACACAATACATAGTTAAATTCCTTCTTGAATATCTGCATTTCTTCCACCATATGAAATCATTTCTAAGATATCCTGAAGGTGTTTATTATCTCTGCCAGTCAACGTGCTGGATGATGGAGATGTAGACAAAGAAAATGGGTCAAGTGACATTGAACTCACCAAGGTTCCTGTGCTTTCTGATGACCAGATTCTTTCCTCTGCGCTCACCGGGGCAAAAGAGCATGCTCCAGAGACCTCCATGTTAGCCCAGCCTGAGCTCTCTTAGCCTCCTTCTCCTCTTCCTCCTGTCTAGTGGCCCGTTTGCAGTGATGAGCTATTGCACTTTCTCATTAGAAGCCTGGGTACCATGGGCCTCTCAGTATATGATTTAGAAGGTAATTAATTGTATTGTGGCAAGTTCATCTGCCCTCTTAGTTAAAGGCATCTCCTCCTGGACAATAAGACTAATTTATTGCCTGTGACAATTTTGTACGAAGTACTGTTAGATAATATTTTTTATGGTAGAAGTTAAACACATCCATAAAATCTTGGGAAGTTATTACTGGTTTAAAAAATTACTTAAGAGAACCTCAAGATGAAGAAAACCACCCACAGTTCTCATTTCCCATGAATCTGTGGCAAGACACTCATTTCATTTAGTGTGAATGTGCATGTGTGTGGGTATGCACGTGCCACAGTGGTGTGTGTGTGTGTGTGTGTGTGTGTGTGTGTGTGTGTGTATACAACCTACAGGAATCAGCATTCTCCTTCTACCTTCTGGGTTCCTGGATCAGACTCAGACTGGCAGGCTCTGCAGGAGACACTTTGACCCATTGGGCAATCTTGCCAGCTCAACAAGAAGCTCCTTTAAAAAAACAGACTAGAGTTACCCATCTGTAATAACTAAAAGGTTGACTGGAGAGATAGCTAAGTTGTTAAGACTACTGATTACTCTTCCAGTGGACCCAGGTTCAAGTCTCAGCACCACATGACATCTCACAACCAATTGTAACTCCAGTCTTAGGGGATCTGATGTCCTCTTTGGCCTCTGAGTGGGTTGTGTGCACATGGTGCATACACATACATATAAGCAAAAACACTCATGCATAAAAAATAAATAAAAAAGTGGTTAAAAAAAAAACAAACCCCCACTTCTCACAGGCACTAAAATTTAATCAGTGTTTGTATTTTTGGTTTTTTTATAAGTCCCATTGTATTTTTCCAAGGTGTCACCTATTCACATGGGCTTTGGCGGAGGTTGGAGAGAAGCACCAGCAGGTCTAAATCATGGTGCCAGTGTTAGGCTCTTCCTAGCTTTGAGAGATTGATTTCTGACTACCTTGTTATGAATAGCTCAGCAGAAGGGGAAGCAGGGGGATACATGGATAAAAAAGACTATTTTATAAATAAAATATTAGTAAGATAAAGTGCAATACCAATTGAGAAAAGGAAATATATATTCGTCTATTTATTTTTATTTATTTTAGTCCACATAATTTTGCCTAAAAATATTATGTAGTAGCATGAATAAGACTCAGACCCAAATATTGGGGGAAGGCTGAAATATCAGAGAAAGGAGGCACCACAGTCAATCCTCATCAAACTGTCTTGATACTTCCTGGTTGCTTCTGCCAGTCACTTCTGTCTCTCTGGGTTTCTACAAGCCCTTATATACCCTATCCCATCCAGGTTAGGATTAAAGGCATCATACTGCCACACAAGACTGCACACAAGAAGTAATCTCCCCCAAGACAAGGTAGAGAATGGATGCTAGTGGCCAAAGAATAAAGACTCCCTAGGAGGACAATGTACAACTGTTGTGACAGCCTATCCCTCCATTTGCTCTTCTGTGCTCTTATGTACAGCTGTGAATCATATATGCTATCTCTGATAATAGCTCAGTACTTGGATTATTATCCTCTCCCTGACTAGATCCTTTCAAGTCTGCATGGAGATTTAGTTCAGTTATTGTTTCCTAGCAAGTCTTCTCAACAAGTCTCTTCTTCCTCTCTTATTCATACAAGCCATATACAAATAATCTCTACATGTTCACATTATCTGTATGTATGTCTGTCTCCTAAAGGCTAATTATTAATTTTTATAATGTAGCAAAAGTATATGATAGTCATTGTTTATGAAAGCATAAAACCAGTCCTGCTACTTCTTAAAAACCCTAAATGTAGGAACTATTCATGGCTTTGGATGGTAATAAAAAATACTAAGTCAATTTCAATTCTTATTTTTTTTTTTGATTTATTTATTTATTATGCACACAGTTTTACAGAAGAGGGCGCCAGACCTCATCATAGATGGTTGTGAGCCACCATGTGGTTTTGCTGGGAATTGAACTCAGGACCTCTGGAAGAACAGTCAGTGCTCTTAACCTCTGAGCCATCTCTCCAGCCCCCAATTCTTATTTTCCATTTGACCAAAATTGCTTGTTTTCTAAATGCTGTGTTGATAATTTAATGTGAAAATCTTTTTTTGTATTATATATTTATATGAGACCTGCTTCCTGGGCTACAAGGTGATATTTTTCCTAATATTGTTTGTTAATTTTTTGATTTTTGTTTTTCAAGACAGTGTTTCTCTGTGTGATCTGGCTGTTGTAGAACTCAATATGTAGACCAGGCTGGCCTTGAACTTACAGGGATCTCCATTCTTCTGCCTCCTGAGTGCTGAGACTAAACCATTGTCTGGGTTGCTGGTTGTAGTAAGAAGTTTGTGGTCCAGACTAGCCCCAAATCTGGACAAGCAATCCCAGAGTTACAAAGAAACACACAGAGGCTTATATTAATTACATGCTGCTTGGCCTATGGCTCAGGCTTATTGCTAGCTAGCTCTTGCATCTTAATTCAACCCATTTCCATTCATCTGTCCTGCCACATGGCCTGTGGCTTACCTCTTTCTTTACATCTTGCTTCTTGGGTGGCTGGATGATGTTTTTGTCTGCTGATGTCTCAATGGTATCTCTCTTGGTGTTTCTGCTTTGCTCTTCCTGTTCCCAGAGTTTTCTTAGTCTGGTAGCCCCACCCACACTTCCTGTCTGCCTCTTGGCCAATCAGCTTTTTATTTTATTTTTTATTATTAATAAAGTCATATTTTTAATCTATGTATCCTCTTGTTCAGACTCCCTTCTCCCTCCCACCACTCCCAGTCACTCTCTCTTCTCTCTATCACTTTGTCTCCTCCCCAGCAAGGGCAGGAGGTCCCAAGGTCTCAATGCAGCTTAGTTCAGTATCTACTCCAGGTGGATCCGCTTTCCTCATCCCAACAACAAGACTGGGTCAGGTGTTCCTCTGGAGGGAGTGGGCTCCAAGGTGCTGGTCCAAGGTGCTTCAGATCCCAAGGTGTTCATTGGTTGTGGTTTTGTAGCCTAAACATGCTTAGCTTTTTTTAAAAAAGTCCACTAATGAGTGAGTACATCCCCTGCTTATCTTTCTGGGTTTGTGATACCTGACTCAGGAGGATATTCTCCAAATCCATCCATTTGCCTGCAAATTTTAGGATATCATTTGTTCTTACTCCACTGTATAGATGTACCATAGTTTGTTAATCCATTCTCCAGTTGAGGGACATCTAGGTTGTTTCCAGCTTCTTGCTATTACGAACAATGCTGCTATGAACATAGTTGAGCTAATGCCCCTGGGGTGCAAATGTGCATCTTTATGGTATATGCCCAGTAGTGGTATTGCTGGGTCTTTGGGGGGATTGATTCCCAGTTTTCTGAGGAATCGCCACTCTATATTCCAGAGTGGCTGAACAAGCTTACACTCCCACCAACAATGGAGGAGTGTTCTCCTTGCTCCGCAACCTCTCCAGCATAGGCTGTCATGTATGTCTTTTATCTTAGCCAATCTGACAGGAGTAAAGTGATATCTCAAAGTTGTTTTGATTTGCATTTCTCTGATGGCTGAAGATTTCAAGCACTTTCATAGGTGCCTTTCAGCCATTTGTAATTCTTCTGCTGAGAATTCCCTTTTTTTACTTCTGAACCCCATTTTTCAATTGGGTTATTCAAGGTTTTGGGCGCTAGTTTCTTGAGTTCTCTATATATTTTAGAGATCAGTCCTCTGTCTGATTTTGTAGGGTTGGTGAAAATCTTTTCCCATTCTGTAGGCTGTCGTTTTGTCTTACGGACTGTATCCATGCCTTTACAGAAGCTTCTCAGTTCCAGGAGGTCCCACTTATTGATTGTTGTTCTTAGTGTGCTACTAGTACTATATTTAGGAAGTGGTCACCTGTGCCAGTTCATTGGAGGATGTTTCCTACTTTCTTTTCTATCAGGTTCAGTGTGGCTGCGTTTATATTGAGGTCTTTGATCCACTTGGATTTGGGTTTTGTGCAGGATGATAGGCTTGCATCAATTTGCAGTTTTCTACACACTGCCATCCAGCTATGCCAACCCCATTTGTTGAAGATACTATCTTTTTTCCATTGAATATTTTGGGCCTCTTTGTCAAAGATCAGGTGTTCATAGGTTTTTGGGTTAATGTTGGGATCTTCAGTTTGATTCCATTTGATCTACAAGTCTGTTTTTATGCCAGTACCAGGCTGTTTTTTATTACTGGAGCTCTATAGTATAACTTGAAGTTGGAGATTGTGATGCCCCCTGAGGTTCTTTTGTTTAGCAAAATTGTTTTTGGAAATCTTGGGTTCCTGTTATTCCAAATGAAATTGAATATTGTTCTTTCAATGTCTGTAAAAATTGTGTTGGGATTTTGATGGGCAGTGCATTGAATCTATAGATTGCTTTTGGTAGAATTGCCATTTTTACTATGTTGATCCTACCTATCCAGGAACATGGGAGAGCTTTCCACTTTCTGATATCTTCTTCAATTTCTTTCTTCAGTGATTTAAAGTTTTTGTCAAATAGATTTGTTACTTCTCTGTTTACAGTTACTCCAAGGTATTTAATGCTATTTGCAGCTATTATAAAGGGTGATGTTTCCATTATTTCTTTTTCAGCCCTTTTATCTTTAGTATATAGGAGGGCTACTGCTTTCTTTGAGTTAATCTTGTATCCTGCTACATTGCTGAAGATGTTTATTAGCTGTAGAAATTTCCTGGTAGAATTTTGTGGGTCACTTATGTATGTAATCATATCATCTGAAAATAGAGATAGTTTTACTTCTTCTTTTCCAATTTGTACCCTCTTAATCTCCTTTTGTACTCTTATTGCTTTAGCTAAAACTTCGAGAACTATATTGAATAGATAAGGGAAGAGAGGAGAGGACATCCTTGTCTAGTTCCTGATTTTAGTGGGATTGCTTTGAGTATTTCTCCCTTAAGTTTGATGTTGGCTGCCAGCTTCTTGTAAATCACCTTTATTATATTTAGATATTTTCCCTGTATTCCTGATCTCTCCAGGACTTTTATCATAAAGGAGTGTTGGATTTTGTCAAGGGCTTTTTTATCATCTAAGGATATGATCATGTGGTTTTTTCCTTTAGTTTACTTATATGATGGATGACATTTATGGTTTTTTGTATGTTGAACCATCCCTGCATTTCTGGGATGAAGCCTACTTGATCATGGTGGATGCCATTTTTTATATGTTGTTGTTTATGGTTTACCAGAACTTTATTGAGAATTTTGGCATCAATATTCATGAGGGAAACTGGTCTGTAATTCTCCTTCTTTGTTGTATCTTTGAGTGGCTTGGGTATTAGGGTAATTGTTGCCTCATAAAAAGAGTTTGGCAATATTCCTTTAGTTTCTACTGTGTGAAGCAGTTTGAGGAGTATTGGTAATAATTCTTCTTTGAATGTCTGGTAGTATTCAGTACTGAAACCATCTGGACCTGGGCTTTTTTTACTTGGGAGATTTTTAATGACAGCTTCAATTTCCTTTAGGGTTATAGGTCTGTTTAGGTATTTAATCTGACCTTGATTTAATTTTGGTAAATTTTACTTGTCCAAAAAGCTGTTCATTTCTTCTAGATTTTCCATTTTTGTGGAGTATAGATTTTCAAAGTATGACCTGATAATTCTCTGGATTTCCTGGGAGTCTGTTGTTATGTCCTCCTTTTCATTTCTGATTTTGTTGATTTGGATACTCTCTCTGCTTTTTGGTTAGTTTGTTTAGGGGTTTATCTATCTTGTTGACTTTCTCAAAGAACCAACTCTTTGATCCATTGTTCTTTGTATTGTTCTTTTTGTTTCAATTGTATTGATTTCAGCTCTAAGTTTGATTATTTCCTGCCATCTACTCCTTCTAGGTGAGTTCACTTCTAACTGTTCTAAGGCTTTCAGCTGTGCTGTTAGTTCTCTAGAGTGGGATTTCTCTAGTCTTTTCATATAGGCATCTAGTGCTATGAATTTTCCTCTTAAGATTGGTTTCATTGTGCCCCAGAAGTTTGAGTACATTGTGGATTCATTTTTGTTAAATTCTAGGAAGACTTTGATTTCTTTCTTAATTTCTTCCTTGACCCAGAGGTGGTTCAGCTGAGTAGTGTTTAGTTTCCATGAGTTGGTAGGCTTTCTGTGATTTTTGAAGTTGTTGAATTCTAACTTTAGGCCCTGGTAGTCTGATATGATACAAGGGACTATTTCCATTTTTTGTATCTATTGATATTTGCTTTATGACCGATTATGTGGTTAATTTTATAGAAAGTCCCATGTGGTGCTGAGAAATATGTAGATTCCTTTGCATTTGGGTAGAAGCTTCAGCAAATATCTATTAAACTCATTTGCATCATAACCTCTGTTAGATTCCTTATTTCTCTGTTGAGTCTCTGTCTGGTTGACCTATTCAAGGGTGAAAGTGGGATATTGAAGTCTCCCACTATTAGAGTGTGAGAGTTAATGTGGGATTTGAGCTTTAGTAGTGTTTCTTTTACATAGATAGGTGCCCTTATATTAGGGGCATAAATATTCAGGATTGAAATCTCCTCTTGACCAATTTTTCCTGAGATGAATAAGTAATGTCTATCCTGGTCTCTTTTAATTGATTTTAGTTTGAAGTCTACTTTGTTCAATATTAGGATGGCAACCCCAGCTTGTCTCTTAGGGCCATTTGATTGGAAAATCTTTTCCCAACCCTTTACTCTGAGCCTGTGTCTGTCTTTCAGGTTGAGGTGTGTTTCTTGTACATAGCAGGAGGATGACTTCTGTTTTTGTATCCATCGTGTTAGTGTATGGTTTTTTTATAGGTGAATCTAGTCTATTAATATTAAGGGATATTAATGACCACTGATTAATATTTCCTGTTATTTTTGGTGGTAGCTTGTATGTATTTCTTTCTCTGGGCTTTTCTTCTGTGGGAGTACTGATTGTTTGTGCTTTCATGGGTGTATATGGAATCCTTAGGTTGGAGTTTTCCCTCTAATGCTTTCTCAAGGGTCAAATTTGTAGATAGGTATTGTTTAAATCTGACTTTGTCATGAAATATCTTGTTTACTCCATCTATGGTGATTGATAGTTTTGCTGGGTACAGTAGTCTAGGTTGGCAGCCTTAATCTTTTAGTGTCTGTATAACTTCTGCCCGAGACCTTTTTGCTTTCATCGTTTCCATTGAATAGTCAGGTGTTATTCTGATGGGTCTGCCTTTATAGGTAAGTTGGCCCTTTTCTTTTGCAGCTCTTAAAATTTTTTCTTTGTTCTGTATGTTTCGTGGCTTGATTATTATGTGGTGAGCAGACTTTTTTGGGGGGTCAAACCTATTTGTGTTCTGTAAGCTTCTTGTATCTTTATAGGCATTTTCTTCTTTAGGTTGGGAAAGTTTTCTTCTATGATTTTATTGAATACATTATTTATGCCTTCAAACTGATATTCTTCTCTTTCTTCTATTCCTATTATTCCTAGGTTAGATCTTTTCACGGTGTCTCAAATTTCCTGAACATTTTGTGTTATGCCTTTTTTGGTTTTAGTGTTTTCTTTGACTGATGTATCTATTTCCTCTATTGAGTCTTCCACTCCAGAGATTCTCTCTTCCATCTCTTTGATTCTGTTGGTTATACTTGTATCTGTAGTTCTAGCTCTTTTCTTCACATTTTCTATTTCAACCTTTGTTTCATTTTGTACCTTTTTTATTGCTTCTATTTCAATTTTTAGTTCTTGGAATGTTTCTTTCAGTTTTTGTTTTTTCCTTTTCTTGGTTTTCTTTCAAGGATTTGTTCATCTCTTCCAATTTTTTGTTTGTATTTTCTTCTATTTCTTTAAGGGAATTTTTTATATCCTCTTTTAAGGCTTCAATAGTCTTCATAAAGGTGGTTTTGCTGTTGCTTCCTTCTGTTTCTTCTTCATTGCTGTGTTCTGGTCTTGTAGTTGTAAAACCACAAGTTTCTTCTGGTGTTACATTGTTGTTCTTTGTATTGTTATATGTTTTGTTACACTGGCATCTGCCCATGGCTTCAGTGGTTCACAATTAGACAGCTCCTAGTCAGGTAGAGGGCTTGTGTGTCTCCTGTCTGCTCTGAGCAAGGGGTCTGTTTGATCTCTGACTCCACTTTGGACAGGAAGTTGAGTTTCCAAGGCCTCAGTCCCTGTCTGATGATGCAGTTTGTCCTGGGGATGGGGCCCAGCCAGGCAATATCTCTTCTTTTAGGGGTCACTGGAGAGGGGCCCTCACAGCTAAAGGCTAGAGTCTGTCTGCTGGCATGAGTCTGAGATCAGACCCTTGGGTGCAACCCCGATCCCAGAGAGGAATTCTTTGGATGGGCAGTTCAGGAGCTGGAATCCACTCACCTCTGACTTCACCCTGCTCAGGGGTCTTGGATTCAAAGACTTCAGTCCTCTCAGCTTTTTATTAAACCAGTAGGTGGGACAAATATTAACAATGTACCAGAACATAGTCTCACAGCAGTTGATTCTTGTTAACTTTAGACAGAGTGGACTTTGTTAATTGAATACACAGAATTATATTCCTTAGGTTTATGGACTTGCAACACTGTACAACTAATTCAAACAAGACCAGTCATGTAGTATACCTAAAGCCCCTCTGCATTTCTAGTTTGTCACCATCTACATTCATCAGTCACATGTACCATGAAGCATGAAATAGGAAAATGTATATAAAGAGCCTAGCGCAGGATACACAGAATAAATCTGCTTAGTAAGCTCTTCTATACCAGAAAGACTTATTTCTACTGAGCTGTATGAGTTAATACAACTTTTTTGTAGAATTTGATACCAAGGATGGAGCAGAAGCCTATCCATATTCATCTCTTTTAGCAAAGACATTTCTCAACCATTTGAGGCCACATTACAGAGTCTGAGTATATAAGATCTATAATATGTTTAAGTCATTGGGTGGACCTCCAGAAAAGTCCTTTTTTATTAAAATAAGGACATGATGATTGATGCTCCATCTACTACTTTAACCCACGACAAACTGGGAGCAAGCCTATTTTTTTTATTATGAACAAAGAAGTCACATTTTCTATCCCTGTATATCCTTATTCAAGGTCCCTTCCCCCTCCCACCACATCAGGTCATTCTTTCTTCTCACATCTCCCCATCCCCACCATGGGCAGGGGACCCCAAGGTCCCAATATTGCTTAGTTCAGCCTCCACTCCTGGCAAATCCACTTATCTCCCCCCAACATCAAGACTGAGTCAGGTGTTCCTCTAGGGGAGTGGGATCCAAGAGGTCAGTCCAAGGTGTTTCTGATCCCAAGCTGTTCAGTGGTTGTGGTTTGCAGCTTGGGCATGGCAAGCCTAATTTTTTAAAGCAGAACCTTAGATCTCTGGGTATAGCCAACTCTTTTATAAAGAAGAGAAGGCATGTGGGTTTAGGTCAGGATTCTAGAACCTGGGTTTTCTGTTACAAGGCGGTAAGCCCAGTAAGCTACTGTTAACTGCAGGGCCCTTATCCACAGGTTCCTGAATGGATTTCTCCAGACTTGGAGTCACAAGAAGATAGGATGCTGGGGAGGTTTGGGCAAAGAGAGGCTAAGAACTCCAAAAGAACAAAAGTAGCTCTGGTGTTATGCAAAACTGACCAAACATCACTTTGAGCAGAACTCCTCTATATCAGGCTAGCCTATCGGGTGTGGAGAACGATCTGGAGAGCCTTACAGTTTCACATAGGACTTCTGTGTTTTCAGCATTGATCATTCAACTGCCACAGCACTGATTACATTGTTCCTTAGGTGACCATTTGCAGATGGTCTATGTTTCAGGACAACTGAGGAGAAATTTCCACTGTAGTTAAGCATGTTCAAAGAAACAGATACTGTGGCAATCAGGACATTCTTTAGTAGAGTGCATCATTGTAAGCACTGTTGCTTCACCAGATAGCTGTGTAAACCATTTCTTGTGACAGCCCTTGCTCTCCCTTTTCCCTACATAATTCAGGTTCCCCATTAGTACAATTCAAGGGCAGAAATTCATATTTAAACTGATATAGAGCAAGACAACACTTCCATTTTATTAATTTTGCACATTAATAATGCATATAATACAGGCTTTTCTTCGCTTGGAGCTGTCAGTGAAGCTCCAGGGCTGTCCTTGCTCCTCCCTCCTCACCAGCGACTCTGCATGGGCGCTGGTGGGGATCCGGTGCCCCGATGTTACAGGCTGGCAGCCGATCCCCCACCGCAGGACCACACAACCCTAATTGGGCCTCCCAGCCGCGCGCGCGCAGGTTCGAAACCCCTAGGCGCCATCCCTTGCGTCACGGGCCGCCTCAAGTCTCCATTGGCTGGTGAATGTCACGTGCACAAAATGACTCTGGCTATTGGTTGGCGGGCCGGGCGCGCGCAAGGCCGCGCTGTCGACGCGGCGTCATCGGATGCGGGGCCGCGGAGTGGCCCGTGAACGCGCCCAAAGGAGACGTTGGGTGGCGCGCCCGGCGGGGAGTCAGCCCCCTGCTAGAGGCGCGGCGGGGAGGCCGGGCCCGGCGGGCGGTGAGAGGTAACTGCCGGCAGGCCGGCGCCGCGGCCCGTGCCTCCCGGCCCTAGACGTGCGAGCCCATCCGGCCGGCTCCAGAGCTCCAAAGCCGGAGAGCGAAGCGCGCCAAGAGGTTCGGAACCCGCAGCTAGTTAGCGGCCCCCAGACGGTTGTCCGTCCGCGGCGGGTTCTTAAGGGAGGTGTTTTGTAGGAGCATCCCTAGGGGCGGGGCGGGGGCCAGGGCCACCGGGCTGCAGACGCCCCTCTCTCCTGCTCAGTGCGGGGGGGGGGGGGGCGACACTCTGACGTTGGATGCCTGAGTGTTTTAGTTGAAATTTCTTGATTAGAAAATATCAGTAATTAATTTTTCATTAAAAATACACCAAGCAAGATAATCACAAGCTGGTATCAGAGTACCATTTTGTGATCTCTAATTGAGACCTAATTCTGCTAGTAAATGAGTCACTTGACCTTATCCAAGTCACCCCTCTGACATGCATTTTCAACATTGATGATGATGATGCCCTTTGTGTGTGTTTATGTGTGTGTGTGAAGTCTTATATAATACAGGGTTTGTGGCCTTTCAGAGGATCAAAACACAGATACACAGTACTTGTGTTATTAGATTTTAGTGGAAAAGAAAATATAGTAAAGAAAGGCCCTGGGAGTCGGGGTTTGAGAAACAATACTTTAGGGAAATAGCCGATCAGGTATTTCACAAGAAAAGGAACATAGACCATCATTCTTTGACGGAGAGGTGAAGGAATTGAGAGGTCATTATCGTGGTGAGCACTTTTATGTAGATATCCCCATATACCTATCCACCCCTTCCCACCCTGCACATGGCACGATCTTATTTGATTTTAATCAGAGCGTCGTCCTAGTTTGTTGTTGTTTTTCTTGAGAAATTGGAAGGCTTGGATGACTTGCCACAGTGAGAGCTATTGACTGAAAGAAAGGATTTAAACACGAATGTAGGGTTCCCAAACCACTCACCCAGCATTATATGGTTTCTGTGTCTCCTGCTGTAGCCAGGAATTCTACCTGTGGCTTTTTTAAATGCATGAATACCCAGGTCTTGCTGAAAAACTAGGACCAGCCTGAATTTTACCTAAAACCTCATAGATGATTTTCATTTGGTAACCTACAATCCATTTGAGCTGTAACTAATTCCTCACCTGATTCCAGTGCTTTCATAGGGTTGTTTCTTGGAGACTCAAATCCTATCTCAAGCACTGCTTCCATTATCTCTTCAAGAGGATGACTTTCTTCAGAAGAAAATTCTTTGTTGGTGGAATCTAAGGGTTATGATAGAACAAGGCTGAATAGCTCTTCTTTCGGAGAAAGTCCTGACAATTTGAATTTACTTTCTCACTTTTTATAGATCTTGAGTGCTACAGAATATATATATATATATATACATATATATATACATATATATATATATTTAAAAAAAAAACAGGCTCAAAGTATTTAAAGTCAATGTGATTCACAGTTAAATCCTATGAAGAAAAGTTAAAAAATCACAATTTACCCAAAATATACTAGTCTAACAAAATGATGTTCATGGTCTTTATATTTCTTTGTTAGTGATGTCTCTGATACACATAATTATTCAGGTTCACAAAATTTAGAAAATTCTCAGATATGAGTATGAATTTCACAATTCCAAATCTGGAAAAAAATATTTCGAAGGTGAACTTTTAAATTACTATTCTCTTAAAAACGCATTTCAACCCTTTTTCCAAACCAAAACCTGCCCCCAGGTTTTTCCCCAATTCTGAAGTAAGCAGTCTGGAGGGGGACTGCTGTGTGAAGTGACGGAGTGTGCTTGGGAGGGAGCACAAGTTACTCTGACAGTGTGATCTCATGAGTGAAATGGCATGGGGTGAAATGGTATCTCAAAACCTGGTAGTTATCGTAGGTACTTTTTGAGTGGCGTGTCTACACAGTCTGGTTCTGGCTGCTACAGAAACACTGTGTCTGCTTTGGATCTTTCTGAGAATGGCTAAGCATGAGTCTCTAGACCAGACTTCTGGTCTGAATGCTGTCATGTTTATACAGCAAAGGAAGCTGACCACAACAGATCAAGAGAAGACCCACAGACAGTCACAAGGAGGAAACAATACCATTTTTTATGTCTGAGTTGAAGTAACATTGCTTTACACACACTTGTCCCATCTTGTGATTTAGGACATACATTATCCCCTTAAACCAACTTGCCTCCAATATATATGAATTCTGAAAATTCTTTTATGAAAAAATTTTGAGTACTTACTGTGTACCACATATTATAATTGTTTAAGACTATAGATTTCCATGACAAATTTCCATGCATTTAAGAAAGACTCTGATGTTACCTGCTCATGGAAACATTTTGCATTTAGAGTCACATCTTTGCAAAGTCAGCCTTTGATAGTTTTTAATTATTTATTATTTATTTTTGATACATGGCTCTAGAAATAATACATCTTCTCCATTGCTTTGAATTTTCTGTTTTAGGAATTAATTGTCTGCTTTTAAAATTTTGTGTTGTGTCTCTATTTTTTTTTTTTTTTTTTTTGTTCACAATACTGCTTTCTAAGAAGAATGAAGTGTAATATAATCACTTTATAAATAAGATGTTTTTCTTTAAAGGTAAAATATACAGTCAAACTTAGAAAATATCACTAATCAGAAAAGAACATAAAAATCTATAACCCGTTCTTAATCCTTTGCTGTGTGAGAACTCTTGTCTATGTGTGATATGTAAGACTGAGGACACACTCTGTATTGTTTGTAAAGTGTATTGTTGTGTGTATGTGGAAGTATGGGTACACACATGATGCATGTGTTAGATAAGAGAACAACTTTTAGGAATTATTTCTCTCCTTTTCTGGTGGGATCCAGGCTGGAACTTAGGTTCGCAGGCTTCAGGGGCAACCACTTTTACACCATTGAGCCATCTTGCCAGCCTGTGTGTTACATTTTGTGACTTTTTTTTTTAACCTGGTGATACATGGTAACTAGATATGTTCTTTACTCACATGACTCTGCTTCTTTTTAAACGCCGTTTCATTGCTAGAATTAGGACTAGAAGAATCCTGTTAATAAGTTACTGTACAGGACAAATTCAGAACCCTAAACTGCTGACTCAGGAACACAAGCCTCTGCTTGCTGCTCCCCGCTATCAGTTCCTGTCCCGTTTCCACTTTCCTAGTCCTGGGTCAGCAGGGTTCTGTTGGCAGCATCCCTGAAGGAAGAGTTAGTCAGAAACAGTCAACACTGTACTTTTTCTCCCAGTTTTTTCTGTAGTTGGTTGTGCTAGAAATTCTTGAATCTAGAAGTATCCTAATATTTAAGATGTGATTCTATAGCTTAAGCTAGTGAAAGCATGAGCTTTATAGGTAGAAAAAGCAAAGCAAAGAACAAAATCCAGGCTGGACTTTAGAGGAGGCTGCTGATAACTTGCAGGTTTAGAATAGGATTTTCTGTGTCACGCCATTTCAGACAAATTGAATTTCTTTTGGTTGGCTGCTGTTAACCTTCTTCTGTTGGAAGACTGATTATTTACAAATTTTGTGTGATAACCTACCGACTAGCACAAGTGACCATTTGACCTGGATCTGGCCTATTGGGCCTAGTGCAGGAGCACAGTGTAAAACACTGACTTCTTGAAGTTTTTCATCTACCACCCTCAGCATCTGAATTGGATATGTATATGTTGAATGTATTATCCTTCTTTTCTTCACCCATACCTCCATGCTAGGAACCAAGTCCAGAGCCTGGGGCCTGCCTGTTAGACAAGTACTATATCAGTGAGCCATATTCCCAACCACTAAGTATTTTTAGCTTATTCTAAGAATGAGTAGGTGATCTTTGGATACCTACTGATATTCAGGCCAGCATGAGCCTTTGAAGAAAGGCGACTAAACTAACTTTAATAAATTATTCTAATTATCTTAATAAAATATAAAGAAATTATGCAGTGTAAAATGTAGAAACATAAGGGAAAAAAATCTTTCTTCCTGAGTGGTTTATTGAACACAGGTGTTGAGCATGGGGTAGCATCAGACTGCCCCACTTCCATAGTAACCAACAGGCTGAGTTAAGAACTACAAGTTGTTGCTTCATCTGTATGAATTAGTAAGCTACGTTTAAAAGGAGAATTGGCTTTTTCCAAGCATTAAGTAACTTTGTATCAAAGTTGTGACTTAAAAACCACAAATTAAATCCACAGGTAAAAAACGGCAATCCTGAAAGCTGCCCTGAAATGTCAGCTTTGAAGCTTGTCGAAATAGTTTAAGCAGGAGAGTATAAAAGAAGGGGAGCCTGCCCACTTCTACACAGGTAGCCTCCACACTGCCTTTGGCATATGTGGGCCCAGCCCCAGGCTGGGTACCATAGCTAAGGAGGTAACACTGGAAAAATGGCCCTGCCTGGCATTTGCAAGCGTTGGCAACTCTCGGGTGTTTCCTGCTTGCCCAGCCCCTCCTGTGACCAGATTGCAGGTTTGGGCCTGACTTTATGGTCACTGCAGATAGACTATTTAACTGCTAAGCTCCAGGCCCTGTTTCCCAGTCCTCAGAATCCAAGGGTCCCATGACCTTAGGCTGGGAGTGGGAGGAAGGAGGGCTAGCTCAGACCTCAGAATTAGCTGTTGCCCCTCAGAACTGGGACTCAGCACACAAGAGAAACAGACAGAGCATGGGCGTGGTTTCACTGTACAGAAGGCAGGCAGAGCACAAGTGAGGACTGTCTGGCTGATAAAAGGCGTGAACTGCTACATGGCAAGGTCCTTTCCTATACACATTAGGTTCACCTTCTACATAGAGAATTTTTGTATTTGACTTCCTCTGAGTTTTATATTTTTTGTACTATTGTACATTGGTTTTTCATATTTTAGCATATTGTCAAAATAGTATGCCATAGTAAATACTAGCACATGCCTTTCCACCTTTCCCAACTCTTCTTACATGAGGGTTCCTATATGCTGATTGTCCTAATTAGATAATTTATCATTATTGTTGTCCTCTCCTGAATGCGGCTCATTTCCCTTGATCCAGTGGCCTATTTGAACAAGTTTACCTTCTCTGTGTCCCATTGAACATTATTAACCTCGTGATATGTCTTTCTGCCCAATAGCTGAGTAAGTTTCAGGCATGAGAGTCTCTGTACCCAATTTGTAAAGGTCCTATTGTACCGCTATGTTAGCCTCCCGACTGCTGGGCAAGGACTGTACAGAAGAGCTGACTGTAGTTCAGTGTTTGCTTTCCTTTGAGCAGAAGCTTTTTTTTTTTTAAACTTTTATTTATTTATTTATTTGCCTTGGTGTTTGCCTGGAACTGGAACTACAGACAGTTGTTAGCTGCCATGTGGGTGCTGGGAATCGAACCCCGGTCCTCTGGAAGAGCAGACGGTGCTCTTAACCGCTGAGCCATCTCTCCAGCCCCGAGCAGAAGCTTTTTAAAAACATGCTAAGGACCACAGGGGAGGCCCTGTCTCTCTGTGATTACTGTTTGTTCCTGATGCACATGGAAAACGTATTCTCATTTAGATCCTTCTCCCTTGTCTGACACAAATGATTACATGGTTCAGAATATGGAGAGCAGAATGCTACTCATGATTTGTGGACTTTTAAAGGGTAAATGCCCATAATAATTTAAATTGATATAAACATATAGAGAATAATTATATGCTTTAGCCCATACCTCCCATCTCTGTTTTCTTAGTGATTATTACTTAGACCTCCTTGACAGATGAACTCCTCAAGTTAGTGAACACAGAAATAAAGGTGAAGTATTTTTCTCTATTAAAAATGTAGACTTGTAGATGTTCATTTTTAGAAAATTAACTTTTCTAAATGATATAAAATTACAGGCTAAAAATATTCTTTTATTGTGTAAGTAAGGGTCAAGGAGATAGCTTTGTGGGTATAAGGCTTGTTGTGCAGGCTGAGGATCTGTGTGTGGGTCCCTAAGATCCAGGAGAGGTAAGTGAGGAGGCTTCTGACCTCAGTAATCTTAGTGCTCCTAGCGCGATAGACGACAAGACAGTCATGGTAGCTCCCAGGTCACAGTAAACAAAGACTGTCTCAAACAGGGTGGAATGCAAGGACTCAGACCTGAGTTGTCTTGTGACTTCCACTCCTGTGCTCTGGTCCATGTGTGTCTGCACACACACAGATATTTAAATGGCATATACCTTAACAGTAAATTCTGTATTGGCCTCCTGGAGAAACTCTCAGAGCCCAGTGTGGCCCATTATAGACTGCCCTTCATTCTTGTATGTTCTTCAGATCATAGTCGAATCTTATTTCTCTTGTTTATAACAGTCTTTTGAGTATCTGCATTCATTAATATCATTCATCCCCTTTACCAGGAACTTACTTTTTAAGGCGCCAAGACTTTTCTTCATCCTTGCTCACCCTCCATAGCATAGTTTTTGTGGTGCCTGTTAAGTGCTCAGTATTTATCAGACTGAACTGGTTCCTGTCCTGTGATCTCTGTCTCTCTGAGCATGCAATAGTTTGTGAGTGTCCGCTTTGAACCATGCTTGTGGGTGTGCTGTTCTACTTTGGGAATATCTACCTTTGTAATGACATAATTTTTTTGTTATCGAAAGTTGGAAAAAATGAGAAAAGTGGCCTGAGTTTATTCCTGTGGGTGTGAGAGGCTGTTGCTGCTGGCTGGTGATGGCAGTCGCCACTGCTCATTCTGCCCTTGGCCTGCTCAGCTCAGGACTGCTTTCCTTTGGCCTCTGTTCCTTTGACATTGCCCTTCTCTGCTTTGTAGCACTACAAGATGAGCTATTCCCTGCTCTAGCCGTAAAACAGATCCCTGGGTCTTGTTGTTGGAGAATGGCATTAGAAACCGGACTTTCTCTCATGTGCTCGTCACAATTAGGGTTTCATTGCTTTCAGGTAACTGTCTGTGATCAGTGTGTTTGTGTTTGTGTGTGTTTATACATATATATATATATATATACATATATGTGTATGTATATATATTTGTATAAACATACATGCCTGTATTGTAGTGATCTTTTATTTGTGGTTTTGTTTCCCTGGCTTCAGTTATCTGATTAACTATAGTTTGAAAATATGAAGTGGAAAATTTCAGAAGTAATATCTTTGTAAGTTTTAAATTGCATGCCATTGTGAGTGACATGGTCAGTCTTGCATCCTCCATTCTCTTCTGCCCTGGACATGAGTCATCCCTCATCCCTTTGTCCAGTGTACCCATGCTGTGAGTGCTACCCACTCATTAGTCACTTATTCATAGGCTGTCACAATGCTGTGTTCAATTATATAGCGATATATGTGCATCGTTGTGTGGCAGCCTAATCACAATGCCTGTGCCCTTTACCTCACTTTATCTAATCATGTAGGCATTGCATCCTCTCATATAGTCAATAGAATATAATAAGATATTTTGAGATAGATACTTAACTATTAGCAGTATATTATTATAATTGTTCTATTTTATTATTGCTAATCTTTTATTTTGCCTATTTTATAAACTATTATATAGTAAGTGTGTATGCATTAAAGAGTGAAGGGCATCTGTAGTTATTACTATGGATAGGTTCAGACATTCCCTGAGGACCCTGCCTTGCAGATCAGGGAAACTATTGCATTAAGCTCACCAGGGACCCCCACAGTGTACCAGACTAATGCAGACCTGGTTCACTTCCTTCTCACTCACCTGGAACTTCCAGCCCACAGTCCTATGTTCTCTTACATTAAGCATTTCTTCACTGATATTTTCTCTCAGTGTACGTGAACCATATTAGGATTGCTAACATGACTTCCATAAGAAACATAACCTAGTGTGTATGGATATTTCTCTTACAGTTTCTGGTCATTTCCAAAGGTACTGGTAACTTTCTCACCAGCTCCTCAGGGAGGGTCTGTCCTGCTTTTGTGATGGAGTTAAATTCCTTTGCTTTAGTCTGAGTCTTGTGCTGTAACCCATCTCCTTCTTGGTTGAAATTTTTAAAAAATCTTGGATTTTAAAAAATGTTAGTAGATATTCTTTATGTTGTGAAACTCGATGGTTCTTGATAAGTAGATAACATAAATTTATCATGACATTAAAGATAAAATAGTTTCTTGATCCTGAAAGTAATCTGGTCAGCTCTCTGTCCTGAAAACCCTTGCAGAAACTGGCCAGTTTTCTGTTTGTATAGTTTTTGTCTTTTCCAGAAAGTCTATAAATGTATTCATATGATTTGTAGCCTCCTCAGACTAGAATTTTCACTTAGCACAATCCCAGAACATATGTAGAGATCAAAGACAACTTTCCTGTAGGATTTACCCATGTTGCTCAGATAAACAGCTCTTCTGTTTTGGTCACAGAACAGCATTCCTAGTAGGATGGGACATCATACCTACATCTGGCTTTGTGCCAGATACTAGTGCTGCTGTGAAGGTCTACAGGCAGGTGTTTCCACGTCAACCAGAAACATGACTGCTGAACTCTTCTTCATTTTGTATTTATTTCACCAGCAGTAAAGGAGTGCTTCCATTACTTTCTATCTCATTGCTGGACTTATTTGTGTAAGTTAACTTTTATTTTATATGGTCATTGTAGTGTGTGCACATGTGTGTGCCATGGCATGTATGAAGAGGCAGAGGACAACTGGGAAGTCCATTCTCCTTCCACATGTCAGTTCTGGTTGGATTTATGTTGTCAGGCCTATGCAGCAGTTGCTTTTGTCTGCCAAGCCAAGTCATCAGCCCAGGACCTTTTTTTTTTTTTCCATTTTAATCATGCTAATTTATGCTTAGTGGTATATCATGGCATACTTTTCTCTTCCTTTATAATGAGTGCACTGCTAAATGCTTGTCCAAATGTTCTTGGTGATGTGTTTGTTTAGGTCTTGGAACATTTTTTTTTTTAAGTTAGCAAACAGATGTACTTCTTTTTGGTATATTTATACATATACTTGATTTTCTTTTGTTCTTATTTTTCCTCATCTTTCTATGTCAAAATTTTATTTGTGATTTAAAGTTCAAACAATGAAGTAATGTGTGAAGTGAATACAGTATAATATATTCTATCTTAGTTCTGAACTCATCTCTCAAAATGTGTTGCTGTTCTAGCAATTCTAATGGCATTTTCCTGTTTTGCAATTTTTTTCCACGTAGTTATATGAAAAATTATTATACTGCAACTTGATTTTACCTTTTAACTTGTTATAGCCAAATTTCTGGGTCATTATGCATCAGTGTGATTAAGAATTTAATTTACTTCTATTCTGTCAGTATTGCATGCAATTCTTTTTAAAAAATAGTTTATTTTGTCTTGGTTTTTTTAAAGACAAGTTATTGCTCTGTCGCTCGTACTGGCCTTGAACTCACAGTGCTCCTGTCCGCCTCAGAGTTCTGGGATTATAGATATGTGTTACTGCACACGCCTATGCTACCATTTACTCAACTTTTCTTACTTAAAAATATTCTCATTATTAACAGTTTACTTTTACAACAAAGATAACATTGTTTTAAATAATTTTGTTTGTTTAAATTGTATAAGTTAGATGCATGATATCTATCACTGTAATTTGCGGATATTTTCTCTCATTCTCTTAACATCTTTGACTGAACAGAAGCTTGAAACTTTTTTTTATTTATTGAGTAGATTTTTTTTCTCATGTAACATATTTTGATTACAGATATACAGCCCCTCTACTTTTCCCAGTCCATCCCTACAGCCCCTCCCATCCAGATCCATTCCCTTTCTGTCTCTCCCTAGAAAAGAACAGGCTTCTAGGAGATAACAACAAAATATAACAAAATAAGATGAAGCAAAAACTTACATTGAGACTGGACAAAGCAACCCAACAGGAGGAAAAGAGCCCCAAGGGAGGTACAAGAATCTGAGACCCATTCATTCATACACTCAGGTTTCCCATCAGAACAATTAAGTTGAAAGCTGTAATATATACACAGAGGACCGGGTGCAGATGTGTAGCTTGCTGCTTCAGTCTCTGTGAGCTCATATTAGACTTGCTCATTTGATTCAGAACCCTTGTTCTCCTGGTGTCCTCCATCTTCTCTGGCTCATACATGCTTTCTGTCTCCTCCCTATGTTCACTGAATTCTCTGAGCTTGTAGGAGTGAGAGTTGATGGATCTTAGAGGAATATCAGATTTAAGTTTTGAAAAAATGTGATAATACTACCTTTTAAAAAATATTTTATGTTATAGATATGGGTACCTCAGTATTAAGCATGGTATTAGCTGTGATTAAAAACAAAACAAACAGGTTTTTTTTTTTAGATCTCTGGTATTTTTTATCTAGTGCTGATATATACACATTATTTTATCCTAAGTGCTTGGTAGAGTTTGCTAGTGAAACCATTTTAGTCTAGTATTTGGGGAGAACTGATGTCGATGTCTTTTTCAGGTACAATGATATTGATATTATCTGTATCCCTGTAAGTGGGTTTTGGTAGTCTGTGTCCTCCAGGGAATTGGCTGAGTCCTATTCAAATGACAGTATCTATAGATCGATACTTCTTCCTAGTTTTCCTTCATTGTCTTTTAATCTACACATGATTCGTATTGATAGCCCATCTTTTATTTCTGGTACTGGTAATATATAGGCAGCATATAGTTGAGTCTTTTACTTTATATCCATCACTACTTTTGGACTGGATATGTGATTCATTTACATTCACTATAATTATTGATAGATCAGAACTTATATCTGCTGTTTCTCTATTTTATATGCCTTATATAGTTTGTGTTCATTTGTTCCTTGAGTCCTGCCTTCTTTTAGATTTTTAAATGTTCTTTGATTTCCTTGTTCTTTTTCTCTTCTGTTTTGAGTAATTTTTTAGTACTTGTTCTGTAAAGTACAGCTAGCTTTTTATTTGAAGACATTCTGGCTTATATTACATATACTGATTTAATTTCAATACTATGGGAAAGTTTTATCCAGTGTAATTCTCTTTTTCTCTCCCTTATTTATACTGTTAATATTATAAAGTACAGTCACATCTTTACGTAATGTAACACTACCAATTCATTTTTATTTTTATTATTTTGTGTGGCTTCTTTAAAAACTTGTTTAAAAAGGATTGTATGTTTCTATAATTACCTTAGTGTTCTTTACTTTTTCCATGTAGATTTGAGGTTTACCCTTTAGTGACCCTTTATTTCATTTTATTTAAAAAGTTTTCTTTCATATCTACCACTGTTCCCCCTCCTTTTCCTCCTCCCAATCCCTCTCAATCCTCCCTCAGCCTCCCCCCACCTCATCCCCCATCCATTCCTGATTCCTTTGCTCATATACTTTCTCTTCTATCTCTTCAGCTGGGCCAGGACTTCCACCTGGTGCTTAGCTATGGATCTCTGCTTCTGCCTCTATCCATTGCTGGATGAAGGTTCTATAATGACAGTTTGGATGATTATTCATTTGATTATAGGTGAAGTCCTGTTTAGGTACTCTCTCTACTATTGCTTGGAGTCCTAGCCAGGGACATCTCTTACAGGTTCTTGGATGTTTCCTTAGCACCAGGTTTCTTTCTAACTCCACAATGGCTCCCTCTATCTAGATACCCATTTCTTTGTTCTCCCTCTCTGTTGCTCCTCTCATTCAACCATCTCCTTTTCTCATGATTTGTTTCCACCTCCCCTTGCTTGTTCCATGTTATGATCTCAATTTACTTAGAAGATCTTCTCTGTTTCCCGTTCCCAGGGGGATCCCTGGATGTCTCTCTCAAGTTCCTTCTGTTACCTAGCTCTTCAGGGGTTGTGGTTTGCAGTTTGTATATTCTTTGCTTTATGTCTAAAATCCACTTGTAAGTGAGTACATACCATGTCTATCTTTCTGACAAAGAGGCCAAAAATATACAGTGGAAAAAACCAAATGGTGCTAGCATAACTGGATGTTAGTCTGTAGAAAAATGCAAATAGTTCCGTATCTATCATTCTGCACAAAATTCAAATCCAAGTGGATCAAAGACCTCAACATAAACCCAGCTACACTGAACTTGATAGAAAAGAAATTGGGCAATACCCTTGAACACATTGGCACAAGTGATCACTTCCTAAATATAACACCAGTAGCACAGACACTAAAAACAACAATTAACAAATGGAACGTCCTTAAATTGAGAAGCTCCTGTAAGGCAAAGGACATGATCAGTAAGATAAAACGACCCCTACAGAATGGGCAAAGATCTTCACCAACCCTACACCTGACAGAGGACTGATCTTTAAAAACAGAGAACTCAAACTAGAGGCCAAAACCCAAATAATCCAATCAAAAAATAGGGATCAGAGCTTTAAAATGACCCTTTATTTTGATTTGAGAGACTAGAATTTCTTTTAGTCAGATCTACCAGCAAAAACTTCTCTCAGACTTTTTTAGCTTTGTTTCAGTCTGAAAATGCATCTGTCTCTTATTTACATTTGAAAGAATGTTTAGTTGGACATAAAATTTTTAGTTGATCATCTGCTTTTTAAACACTAAAAAGTGGTCATTTCATTCTATTCTGACTTTATCTTTTATTTATTCATTTTTATTGTATGGTTTTTCAATGTAGGGTTTCCCTGGATAGCCTGAGGTGGCCTGAAACTTACTCTGTAAACCAGGCTGGGCTCAAACTCAAGAAATCTTTCTGCCTCTGCCTCCCAGGTGCTGGGACTAAAGGTGTGCACTACCACTGACTAGATTTGACTTTATCTTTTAAAAAATTATTATTCAGAGTTTGTCTGAGTGAGTGCTGTGAGGAGCAGCAGGATGGACACTTGCGTCCTCGAGCATCTGTACTCACTGAGCTATTTCACAGGCTTCGCTGCCTCCCTCCCTCCCCCTCCCTCCTCCCTCCCTCCCCCCCTTCTCTGCTTCTTGTCTGTCTGTCTGTCTGTCTGTCTTTCTTTCTTTCTTTCTCCCATCCTGTCCCCTCCCCTCTCCTTCCTTCCCCTCCCTTCTCAGGAAGGAGAGGCTAGTATGTGAGCTCAGCTTAAACCAGATGTCCTATGTGTCCTGCTATGAAAGGTCTGATCTCATTCTGGGAATCACTGGGAGCACATTCCTGCCATATTTTAAGCCATCCAGTCTTGTAGCTCAAGCACTTGAAATGTAGTTTACATATTTCCTTGTCAGGAATCAAAGTGGTTCAAAATCTTATCCTTTATAGTCTAGAAATAAGTAGTCACAAGTAAAGCAAAAATACAAACCCAAACTGTGTTAAGCTCTTCATGATGAACGCTAGTTGATTGAAAAAAAGTTTAAATGTCACCAAGTATGTAAAGATATGCATATATATATATATATAAAAACAAGAGTTATGGTGATTTAAGATATACAGTGATATACAAATCTGATAGAAATTTACATAATGGTGTTCAAAGAGGCATGGCATCTGGTACAGAGTAGCTCATGTGTTGAGGAGTCTAGTTTTGAATTCAGGCAATTTAGTTTAAGTTAGAAACTTGGTAAGGGGGCTGGAGAGAGGCTCAGCAGTTAAGAGCACTGACTGTTTTTCCAGAGGACCTGGGTTCAATTCCCAGCATCCACATGGCAGCTAACAACTGCCTGTGGTTCTAAGATCTGACAACCTTACACATGCAGGCAAAACACCAATTCACATAAAATAAAAATATATTTTTTCAAAAAAGAAAGAAACTTGGTAAGAACATTAATACCCAAGTCTCACCTAGAAATATTAGCCAATTTTCTGATTTAGTTGAGAATATGGGGCTTTTCAGTATATCCCAAGATATTATGGGGATTGGCTCAGAAACTGTAAAAGATGTTTAATGTTGACAGCTAAAGAAACCTAGGAAGCAGTTCTCCATGACATACTATTTAAGCATAAAATCTTGCTGTTGGGTGTGTGTAGACTGCTTGCCTAGGACAGTGGTTCTGAATGTATGAGCATCACATGGAAGCCAATTAAAAGTAAGATTTGTGATACTGGAGATTGTGTAAGAAAAATGCTCTATTACTGAGCCATAATGCCCAGCCCAGCAGGTCATTCTAATGGGTGTTGAGATGGCAGTTGTCCATCCTGATGAGTTTAGAAGTATTTGTCCTCAATTTGAGATTGGTTCAGACCTGCAGGACCACTTGCCAACTGGAGCTGCTAGCAGGAAAAAGGAGGGATACAGAGCAGCTTCCGCCCGCCGCCGTCGCTGCCAGCTTACCTTGTTTGTTTTGTTGGAAAGTACTTTCTGAAGAGAATGACTTCAGCGGCATATTTCTTTAAATGATGAAATAGAAGGCTTCTTGCAGCCTTGTTTTTCCATGGTGTATGACTTGCCTCCTGGGAGCCTTGCAGTCTTCCCTGAGGTGTAGTTAAAGTGTGAGCTCACAGAAGCCAGTGAGTTTAATAGTAAACTACCAGGTGAATTGTATTTTTAAGATGACCTTCAGCTTTCTCCTTGAGGACCATGGGAGGCTGTTTTAATAGTGTCTGAGCCTACATAGACATAGGTAGGTAAACCTTTACTCAACCCTACAGGATAAGGAGATGTGAGTAAAATATGTACTTGGCATTTGGGGAAGGATCTTAACAGGGGGAAAATATGAACTGGGGCTGAGAAAAATACAGATACAGTCCCTTGAGGAATTAGAAAGAACACAAATTTGTCAGATGAAAGAAATTAAAGACCTAATATGTTCAGGAAAGTATCATAAAAGATCATGGTGCTATTCCTTGTATTTGCGTTGTCCTGTCACACAATTATATGCTCTTAGTGTTGCTGAGACAAGTCAGGCATGATTACAGTTTCTACTTTATGGATGGGAAGATGGAGATTCTTATTTTAAGTGGCAGCAGCGGGTCCCCATGACTGGATGACCATTTGTTCACTCTCCTAATCCCGAGTCCTTACTGTGTGCAGGTTCTAGAAGTGCAGACATTGGCAAAGCAGATCCTCCTCAGAAAGTATGTTTTCTATGAGCTTACCCAATAGAAGAAGAAAGGTGGGCAATATACAGAATAAGTAAAGTAAATGATATAGCATTCTAGAGTTTTTATCATGATCCCATTGAGAAATATTAATACGTGAGGATGATTTAAATTTTAAGGTGGGCTACTGTCAATTCCTTTGTAGTTTAGGTTCACTGGTTTAGTCATAGCTGCCCTACTCTGTAGATAATGTTGGTCAAATGGGATGCCATATTGGGAAGTGGGAAAAGGTGAAGGGGACAGATGGAAAAATCTCTTTCTCTGTTTTTCTGTATGTCCGAAACTTCTCTAAAAGCATTGTCAGGGCTGGAGAGATGAGTCAGCAGTTAAGAGTACATACTGTTCTTGGAGAAGACCAGGGTTTAGTTCCTAGCATCTACATGACAGCTCACAAATTCCCACAACTCCAGTTCCAGAGAACCCAACACCCTCAGTGGGCTCCTGCATGCATATAGACAAAACATGTTACATCAAATTTAAAAACAAACAAATCTAAAAATAATTAAGTTTAAATGCTGGCAAGATGGTTCATGGGCAAAGGCACTTGATACTAAGTTTAGCAATCTGAGTTTAATCCCTGGGATCCACATGATAGGAGAGAGCCAACACCACAGAGTTATCTTCTGATCTCTACATGTGAGCTGTACCTGTGCATACACACCAAATGTAAAAAAATAAAAGCCTGTTAAAACTGCTATCTAATATAATAGGGTGTGTTAAAGATTACATGAGATAAAAATATATAAAGGAGTTGAGATAGTTTCTAACAGAGTCAGATATTATTTTGTTATTATCATGTTATGAATGAGCATAAAATATGTTTCCATATGAGAACCATAATGTTTACATGGCTTGGATAGGTTCATTCACATTCTTGAGCTTCTGTGATTACTGTCTATAATCTTATATTGACAGGGTGGTGATTAGAGTGGACATAAGACCTCACACATCAGAACAACGGGGAGTATAAATTAGCAATACATGAGTGTTGTGCTTCTCCAGATCTCAGACACTTTGAAAATGGGAACAGGAAGGAATCTGTCCTTCTACTGGTGCCCAGTGTGATCCTGATGCACTCACTCCCAAGGTGGAGTGCCAGAGCTGGGAACATAAAGATTAGAACACTTGCTCAATGCAATGCCTCACACATTCTCTCTAAGAAATGCCCAAAACACCTTTGCATCAGAAAATAGAAGAGAGAGAGAGAGAGAGAGAGAGAGAGAGAGAGAGAGAGAGAGAGAGAGAGAGAGAGAGAGCTGAAGTTCTTCAATATCTCACAGCCCAGGCTCTGTAAAATGAATTCATTATGAAGTAGAACATTACTTCCTGACTCTTCTCCTTCACTATGTGAGTAATAGTTCACCTCTGTACTCAGGTTTTAAGTAGTAGGTACTAATTAGTGAAATGTGTGACTAATTCCAAACAGTTGAGTCATGGGGTGGGATTTAGGGATAAAAGAACTGTAGGGTAGAGTGAGCAAAACACTTGTCATTGAGTCAGGAAGTGAAGTTACATAATGTGTGATCACAGAGGGAAATGTCAGGATTAAAATGGAAACTTTCCTTGTTCTAAAGCCAGGCAGATAAATAAGTGAGTTGTGAATGGAGCTAATGTTTTCTTAAGACATCTTAGAAGCTCAGCTGTTGCTAACTGCTAGCAGGAAAATTAGACAGGTAATGTAGAGAATCTCCTACAAACTATTTAAGGTAGGAGCAAAATGAAGTGACTATAACCTAAGAAGGGAATGAAAAAAATTACAGTATTGATTTACAAAGTAAAATAACAAGCATTCTTTGTGTCATCAGGCATTGCTTTAGACATGTTTACAAAATGCACATACACACAATATTTCTCTTTCTTACAACCAATGAAAGTACATATATAATCTTCATTTTGAAAGAGAAATCAAAGCTCACACCAGTTCATATAGATGGCAGTTGAATAATGAAGATTTAAACACAGAACTTTGACTCTATAATATATTTTTGATTTTTTTCTCAACAATAATTATAAGTTAAGTACTACTGTACTTTGTTTCTGTGCAGCAGAAGATATTGTTGCAGAGATTTCAGATTTGAGTTTCAGAGATGAGTGGAGAGATTTCTGCTCCTAACAAATAAATAAGGCAAATGTGTCTTCTTACCTTAATTAAAATTTTAGACAACCTTATAAAAAATGATTGGACAGCCTGCAGCCCATGGCTTCAGTCTCTTAGAGTATAGATGTAAATGCTGTGACTTCAAGGTTGCATTAGCTGCCTCCCTGGGGGCAATTTCCAGACTTGGGTTTAGAGAAGGGACCAGGCATTCCCAGAGATGCACAGAGGGCTGAACTCAGTGGAGCCAAAGTAGCTAAGATTTGCATGGATAAGGTGTCTGAGAGAGGGGAAGGAGATCCCACCCCAGAAAGTCCTCAGAGCTTTGCTGAAGTGCAGAGTTTGGTGAGTGCTGATCTGTCCAAACCATGTGAGACCAGGAAAATTGGACAAGTTAGGGAACTTGCTGCAAGTAATTCTGTTTGTCAGCTAGAGTAGGAAGGCCTCTGGACACCTAGAGGGCAAATCCATAGGAAGGCTAGCCTTCAGAAGTGCATCTAATCTAGCCCAAGGAGCTTAGGGCCAGGAGCTTTGATTTCTAAAGCAGTGAACCTGAGACATGGAGATTTCCAGATAAGGGCAGATTGACAATCACAAGGTGGGAAAGATTCTGCATATTGTGCATACTGTAGGCTGAACAGATACAAGCAGAGCGATTTTCTGTTGTCAGATATTATAGTCTGTTTCTCAAATTGCCTTTTCATTACATATCTCAGACTTGTGAGAATTGACAATGTAATTAAAACAAAGTCAAATTTTCTATTCTTCTATACTTTTTTTTTTTTTTGAGGCTTTATGCAGTGAGAGGGATTGAAGCCAGCCTTCAGCGTCCTGGGCAAGCACACAGGCATCAAGCTGTATCCTAATCAGTCTCCTGTATCAAAGGAGCACTGCCAGGGCTCAGCTATGAGCGCTACACCGAAGCCAGGAGTTAACTGTGGTTGGTTGGGGATTTTGCTCGTTTTGAGACAGTGCCTCCCTGCATAGCCTCAAATTTGAGATTCTTTTGCCTGCCTCTTTGAAGACACCAATCTGTGTGCTGTCGCAGCCACACATATAACACTGATGACAGCCAGAGACATTACCAGCACACTGAGCATGTGGAGAATGGGGAGTGTGCTCAGGAAGTCACTATGATGGGAAATGTTGCAATCTAAAAAATTTCCTCTGCTTCCTGCTAGAGTATTTTTTTCTTCCCAAAGAATTAAAATGTACCCAGGTATGTAATTGTGAGTAGAAAAATCAGATATGGGCAGTTTTACATTTTAATTTTTGTGTGAATTTTCTGTATAAATTTAGGAAGATAAAGCATTAAGTCTAAATGTGACAAAGAAAAGGTTTCAGCTGTTTAATTTTATAGTAATTATAAATAAAAATGCAGGAATTTCTGTATAACATCAGTATCTAGATTTCCCTTTTCTTTTGGTATCTATGTATGTTTTGTATGCTGTGAGTATGTGAGAGTGCAGATGTGTGCATGTTTGGGCACATGTAGTGGTCAAAGGACAACCTTGATCGTAAAAGTTATTAGTGAGATAGTTTACACTATATATATATATTTTAAGACAGGGCCTCTAAACATAGCCCTGGCTGTCCTGGAATTCACAGAAGTTCAGAACTCAGGCCGGCCTCTAATTTACAGAGATCTTGATGCCTCTGCCTCCCCAGTGCTGGAATTAAAGGTGTGCACCACCATGCCCAGCTTTAGTTTACCCCTTTTTGTACTAAGTTTTCAGATAGTACATCTGGAGATGCAGTTCACAGAGAAGGGAGAGAAGAAAGGGCCACCTAGCTAATGGCTGCCATGTTGGGTAACAGATGTCTAACATGATTAGTGCAGTAATAATCTTTTTTTAATTTTCCTACAGACAACTATGGCTGCAGGAGTCTTGCCGCAGAATGAAAAACCATATTCCATTCTGGAGAATAACAGTGCGTTTGCTGAAAACATGGATGGTAATAATCTCCTTAGTGTACTTTGTGTCTCTGTAGAAATTCATACTTAATGAAAGTAATTACGTGAAAATTTCTGAAAACTAAAGTTCTGTTCTCGCTTTAGAAGCCAGGCCCAGGGATTGTTTACAACCTCTTCTTTCTGTCTCACTGTTTGGCTTGGTAGAATTCCTTTACAAAAATGTGAATGATGCTCTTGGCCTTTTGAAATAGATGTTAGAAACAGTGCTTTATTACCTTAAACTGAGATTGCACATATGTCCCTCCCATCAAATGGTTACTCGTAAAGCAGCCATTTGTTTCTGTTTTCTTCAGTTGCATGCAAGAGTCACTTGGGAAGCCTCTCAGAAGCGCCAGGCCCCACTCGGACAGTGGTTTTGTGTGGGTACTCCTGTAATACCCAGGCAACAAAGCATGCCGGAACTCACACTCCTGTGGTTGTACCTGCTGCTCATCCTTTTGCAGCTCTGAGCTAGGAAATAGATGACACGATTCCACTCAGGCCTTGTTGGTTGTGATAGGCATCTTTCCATTGCTGTGGCAAAGTACCCAGTAAAAATTGACTTAGGGGCCAGTGAGATGATGACTCAGTGGATAAAGGCACTTGCCACCAGGCCTGAGCGCCCACATTTGACCCTCGAACCTACCTGGTATAAAGTGAGAACCAACTCCTGCAAATTTTTCTTTGTGCTCCATACTTCTGTACCAACATAAGTAAATAAGTATTAATAAAATTTTAATGAATTCAAAAGATAAAATGGTTATTTGGCTCATGGTTTCAAAGGTTTCAGTTTATAGCCATCTGGCTCATTCCGTTTGCACCTGTGTGAGACCAAACATTGTGACAGAAATATATGGCAAAGGAAACTCCTCACTGGACAAAGTCAGCGGCCCAGTATTTCTCTTAAGGACATGCTCACAGTGACTAACTTCCATTAGAGCCCCCCTCTTTAAGGTTCCACTGGCCTTCAGTAGCATCACAGACTGATGGTCTGTGAGGGGCATTAAGATCCCAACTATAACTTGGGCCTTGTGGCCATCACAAGTCAGATGAGATGTTGAACATTTCCTTGGCAGTATGTTGCAGAGTTTCCTGACTGTACAAATTCATTTTAGTGTGGTCGAATAGTGGATTTTGTAGGATTTCTTCCCACAGTGTTGGTGAGATGATAGGAAAGTAAAAGAGGAGGCTCTGACTAGGACTGCTGGGCTCAGTGCTTCTGGGGACAGTGAGCTCTCAGCCCACAGTGTGCACACTGGAATCTGTCCACCCAAGGGCGGAGGGCCCTCTCTCACATTAAGAGAAACAGAGTTTCCCACGTGGGGATTCCAAAGCCTTGGTGATCCCCCATCAGTCTGTGGTGTCTGGCTTTAGAGGAACTCACACTAGTAACCAGCATTATGGACACTTTATGTGCCAGTCCTTTTACCTGTTTATTTCCTTGCTCTAGAGAGAAGTGCTAAAAAGCTGGATACAGTGACAGTGTCTACCCTATGCTTTCCTTGTAGAATTTTTCCCCTTAGGATCACTCAGGCAGCAAAATTTAACAGCCACACAAGCTTCCTTCCTTCTTTCTCCACTAGGGTTACTTTCTAGTGAATTTGTTTGTTTGTTTGTTTGCTTGTTTGTTTGTGTGGAGGGCATCTATTAGCGTTGAGATAGGGTAAACTTATTACACAGGAGAGAACTAGGGCTCCACCTCCTGAATCCACTTATCCCAAGTTTCAGAGACACCCAGAACACTCAGCACATTCCCAGATGGCCCAGGGAAGGAGACCATCGTGATCTACTTGAGCTTCAGGCCAGTGAGAAATCCTGTCTCCAAGAGGTGGATAGTACTCCTAAGAGTGAATGACACTTGAGATTGTCCTCCAGCCTGTGTTGTGTATACACCGATAGGTAAGCAGGCAGGCACACGCATGCAGACACACACACATACACAGACACACACGCACAAGTCTACTGTTCACCTACAAATGCCATCAAGTTTCGTCAGTTGCTTTTGTAATATCCTTTAATAGCAAAAGGGTCTTCTCTTTTCTTCTTCCTCCTCTTCCTCTTCTTCTTTTTTTTTTTTTTCTTTTTTTTTGAGACAAGGTTTTGCCTTGCAGCCCTGGTTGGGCTCAAACTGGCCTTGTTTCTCAAGCTGTCCTTGATCTTTCAAGTGCTTAATTATAGGCATTCACCACAGTGTCCTGGCCTTGTAATGATTTTTTTTCAATAATCTTAGGCCTTTTCTTATGATACTAGTTTGTTTACCATCATGGCTGAATTATTTTATAGCATGTGTCCAGGTCTTAGTTGTTGGTTTTCTAGTGTCTCTGAGGTCATTCGGGTTTGTTAGAAGCCTCACAGAAGTGCCCCTCAGGTGACCCAACAGGTCATTTTGCTCTATCACTGGGAATACTAAGTTTGATCATATCAATAAGCCAGTATCTGCCAAAATTTACCCAGTATAAATTGTTCTTTCTCCATTCATAGTTAATATGTTATAGAAGATTGCTTTGAAGCTGTGTAACATCCTGTTCCATATCACTTTGATTCAGTAGTGTTATAGCACTTACTGATGTCTCTTCCCGAGTCTTTACATAATAAGTAATTGTGTTTGTTAAAGTGCCATTCTGATGCAAGGAGCGATTTTTTCTTCTTTGTTTGCTCAGTTATTTCAGTGTGGATTTGTATTTTATTCAGTGGAATTTGGTCTATTATTTGTTTCGACGGTTCAGCCTTTCTATCTTCCCCCATTCAGTCCTGTCACATGCTTTGCTGTCTCTACCATTCCTGAGACACAGGAAGATCTTCTAGCTCATTTTTTTCCAATTTCTATTCTAGCTTTGGAAGCTTTTCCCCAGAAGTCCTAGTTCATTTTAGTGGGAATGGCTCTTTAAAAACCTAAATCTGGAGTGGAAGAGATGGCTCAGCAGTTAAGAGCATTGCTGCTCTTCCAAAGGATGTGCGTGGACCTCCCTGCAGTCACATCAGTCGGCTCACAGTGACCTGTAACTCTAGCTCAGAGGGATCTGATGCCCTCTTATAGCTCTGTAGGCACCTGCACTTACGTATGTGTGCACACAATTTAAAACAAAATAGCCCTCCCCCTAAAAAGTCTGAGTATGGCCACTGCACTTGCCATGTCAAGGTTCCCAAGCTACTTCAGGCAAAGTTAAGGAATATAGGGATATACACACATACAATATACATACCCATTTTAATATCTGTTATTTAATGTTACCTCTTTCTCTGTGTGTGTGTGTGTATATATGTATATAAAACTTCAAATTGGCATTATTACTTTCATGTGTAATCCAATATTATGCTATCATTCTAGATTTCCCCCCATTTTTAAAATTCACTTCTCTAAGAGTGAGAAACTTGCTCTTAGCCCTAGTGTGCTTATTTATTTATTCAGTCGTCCCCCGACTAGCCTTGCCCACACCACTCATCTCAGCTGATTTTCCTACACAGGGCCATAACCACTCAGGCCACAGTTTTCCTTACCCTTGCCCCAAACTCTGCTGAATAACTCTTATTTAGGTCTATCTACTATATTTTCTCTTTGATGGTATATTTTAAATTAAGATGTTAAGAACTGTATATTCACATGCAACTGTAAGAAATAGTACAGAGGAATCCCAGTTACCCTTTATCTGGTTTCCATTATTAGTAACATCACAGAATCACTAGTCAGGATTCTGGCATTGTAACCAGGTACAGAGTAGTTCCAGCTGCAAGATAACCCCTCCACATACTTCCCAAGGCTTCTGGCAACAGTTTATTTTCCTGTATCTATAAGTTTGTCATGTGGGGAAAGTGAGATAAAGGAAAGCTACAGCCTGTAATCCTTTAGGATGGGCTTTTTTTTTCCATTCAGCACAGTTCCTTTGAGTTTCCTCCAGATTATATGTATAAGAGTAGTGTATTCCTTCTTTCTGAAACATGATACAGTGTGTTTATTCATTGACTTATAGAAAATAGCTTGAGTTGTTTCAGTTTGGGGTTATTATAAACAAAGATGTTCTGAGTATACATGTTTTGCATGAGTCCTAATTGAACTTAAAAACCCAGAGTCAAATATCGGGGCAAATGATAAAAGATCAGAGAGGCAGAGAAACAAGCCACAGCCACTTCTCACCTCATCGACTCCTCAACCAAGAAGGGATGATCCTGTCTTCATGAATCCTCAGACTGAAGAAGGGGAGGAACCACAAAATGAAAGGGAAGGCTGTGCTGTCTCCTGCTTTACATCACTTTCTCTGCCCAGCCATATCACTTCATTTTTCAAACTTCCTAGTCCCGGGATTAAAGATGTGTGTTTCCCAAGTACTGGAAACAGAGGCATGGGATCCTAAGTCTTTGAGTTAAAGGCCTGTGCCACCACCACCTGGCACTGTTTGGCCTTGAACTCACAGAGATCCAGAGAGATCTTTGCCTCTGCCTCTCAAGTGCTAGGATTAAAGGTGTGTGTACCACTCCCTAACCTCTGTGGCTGACTCTGTCCTCTGATCTTCAGACAAACTTTATTTCTTTAGAGCATACACATTATATCACCATATTTCCTAATTTTCACCAAAAATTTAAATTAGGTTATAACTAATACAAGAAAAACTATATACAATAAGTACAATAACTATATATAATATATACAGACAATAATTACATCATTGAAGTCTAGTGCATTAACAATTGACAAATTCAGGAAAAAATACTTCATTAACTATCTGACCATGGTGAGTCCAAAGGATTGCACCTAATTCATTTTTATCTAACTTGTATTACCAACCAAAAACTATCTTTTGACGTCTCTCAAACTTATACACTTCACACTTCTTTATGAGTTTTCTTCTGAATCTGTAACTAGGAAAACAATAATTATATCTAGTCTTCAGCTCCATCAGAGACCTGAGAAGGAAATAATATTAACTTAGTAAGCAGGAAGGAGAAGGAAGTGACTTCCAAAAAACAAATGTCAGAAACGACAGAAACAGATGGCTGCCTGGACAGTCACCCAAAGTTGCACTGCAGCATTGGGGCATCCATCTTTAGCTTACAGGCCTAGCAAATCTGACAGACTTCTCTATGAAGTGGAATGTTCTTAAAGACCTTCTGATCTTGTCTTGACAAGGTTCGGCAGTCCTTTCTTGTGTGTCCTGCTTGTCCATTTTGGACATCATACTGTCAGCAGTCAAGGCAAGAACAATATCTTGCCATGTGGCTCACTTTTGCCACAAAGAAAGTAAACTCTATATGGAGTTTCTTCAGTGCCCATCATCTTTTTTGAAGTAGATTGGTGCTGCCAAGAGAAGACATGTCTCATTGTCATAAAAATAAAATTAACCTGTTTTTAAAACATCTTAAATGCCATATTCTGTAGATCTCTGAAGTGTTTGAAGATGACCTGTTTATCTAAAATATATCTGTTTGACTTTGAAAACATACCTAATATGCCTACAAACTTGATTGTAATGATTAATACTAACTTAAATTTCTTTATATCCTAATTAGTTAGTAATAATAACTTCTAAGGACCAGTAATTTGCATGACACTGTGAAATGAGCTGTATAGGTACAGTACATTGAACAAGAGTAGAAATGTATGTACAGTCACAAATTAATCTCAACTTTGTATCAATATACACAATTTGTATACAATATACAAAATCCAATCCAATGTAAAATATATAAAACTAGTAGATGCTTTTTAAACATAGATTTAACAATCTACCTTTTTATCTTATCATATCTATATCATCCTTTTTTCTTTTCAGAATAGATTCAATAATCTACCCTTTCATTCAATCATATCTATAAGAATTCATTATCATTTCTATGGCAGTACATGTGACATATGCTGGAACATTGTCAGTCTTAATTTGTACAAGTATTCTCATGATGACCGTAATGTCTAACAAATGTGTGATTACAGATTCAGCCCTTTCTGAACTTAAAGCAGTTGCCCATTGAAATCCTGAAAACATATTTCTTGTATAGTTGACATATTTTAATTTTCCAAATTCTGTAAAATGAAACAATCCTTCTGCCAAATTTCATTTCTATGTATACATTTAGAATTACTTCCTGTCAGTAATGGAGTTTGGTTATAAAAGGAACAAGCAGGACATTTTTTATAATTTCTTTGGCTTGTTGCCAAGTGATGGAGAAATCATTTTTAAACCTTTGCTATTGACATGATTTTTTTTAATGAAACTCTGAGGCCTCTAGCATATTTCCTATCTGTAATTGATCAATTTCATCATTATCTTCTGATAGAGGACCTGGCAGACCCATATGGGATTGGATGTGTATTATATGTAAGGGATGACTCCTATTTCTGATTAGTTCTTGTAACAGAATACATAATTAAGTTAGTTCTGACTCATCAGGAATAAAGTCAGCAATTTCAATGTGTAAAACAACCCTTTCTGCTACTGAGGGTGACTATGTTAAGAGTTTTTGTAAAATCTACTAATATCATCATAATAACATGTAATTCTGACTTTTGGACAGAATTATAAGGCCTTTGAGTCACTTTACTTAAATTTTCTGATTTATGGGAGCTGAAGAGATGGGCTCAGGGGTTAGGAGCACTGGCTGCTCTCCCAGAGGATCCAGGTTCAATTCCAACACCCACATGGCAGCTCACAACTGTCTGTAACTCCTTTTCCAGAGATCTGACATCTTCATACCACTGCACATAAATAAAGCTAAATAAATTTAAAAAAAATTTCTGATTTGTAACCTGCCTTTTCTGACTTATTTGCATCACTATAAAATGTAGGCTGAGGAAGCTAGAGGATAGCTGAGTGAGATTTGACTGTGGTGTTTCCTCTCTCTGATATTCCAGTTTTCCCCCAATATCTGGCTCTCAGTTTTATTTAATACAACCAGAATTCATGCTACATTATCCAGTTCATCATTTTCTACCCCATGGTCTGTAAATTGGAAATGTCCTCTCCTACCTTATCTACCCTTCTCTGCCTAGCTGTATCACTTCCTGGTTCATGCATGTTTTTGTATAAAGATGAACCTCTATTACTATCCTATAAATGCTTGAAGTTTTTCTCTCTTTGGTCATCTGATAGTTACACTTTAATTTTACATGCAATTAGTAAATTGTTTTTCAAAATGGTTGTATCATTTTGTTTTCTTTTTCAAAATTGTGTCTGTACATGCATGTCTGAGCATGGTGTCTGAGTGTGTGTGTGTGTGTGTGTGTGTGTGTGTGTGTGTGAGAGAGAGAGAGAGAGAGAGAGAGAGAGAGAGAGAGAGAGAGAGAGAGAGAGAGATGTATGCACATGTGTGTGCAGGTACACACAGAGGCCACAGGAGGAAGCCAAGTGTCCTGCTCTATCTATCACTCTTTCTCACTCCCCTGAGGTATGGTGTCTTACTGAAACTATATTGAGGATGATGAGGAACAAGCCCCAGAAAGCTTCCTTTCTCTGCCCCTCACCCCCATTATACTGCTGGGATACAGGCTCATGTAACTACACCAGATCTTTTAGGTTCTGTGGATTTGAACTCAGGTCCTCATGTTTGTACAGCAAGTATTTTTAACCATCTCCTGACACCCCATTTTACTTTCTTTTAAATAAATTACTATAGCTTATAATATTTTCATTCTTAGAGGATTTAATTTATTTCAATGTATTTCAATCATATTCTCCATTTCTTCCTCTGATTCCTCCCAATCAAAAGTCTTTAATTTTTAATTTATTTTACAGTTATTTGTTTTGTATGTATATGTGTGTGCAACATCATACTGCACATGTGTGGAGATCAGAGGACATCATGCTGACGTCAGTTCTTTTCTGTTGCTATGTGGTCCCAGGATGGCACTCAGGTTGTTAGGCATGGCAATGACTGCCTTTACTTGTTGAGCTATCTGGAGTGCCCCATTTTACTTTCTTCTCAGCGATGCGTAAGTGTTCCAGTTCTCTGTTTCTTCATCAGTTTTAGGTGTTGTCATCATTTAACTGTGGCAACAGGTGGAGAATGACATTTCTGTGTGGTATTTTGTTTTTATGGGCTGAGGAACAAGTGTAGGCTCTTGTGCATGCTATATGGGCACTCTGCCACTGAACTAAGCTCCAATCCCTCTTGATTTGTATTTTTCTATTACAAATTGCATTTAGCTTTGACCCAGTAAAGAAGTGAGGGAAGCTAATCCATCTTGTAATGATTGTAAGTGTGGTTTATGTGCTTCTGTGTCGTGTGTGTGTTCTCCTTTGCTTGAGCCTGTGATGTCTCATCCACCTTCTGACTCAATTGTTAGGTTAAAAGAAAACAACTTATGGGAGCTAACTGATGGTTGCTTGGTCCCAGGACTTGGACAGAACATCACATGGCAGGCATGTGTTCTCCTGACTGCATCGTAAAGCAGAGGAAGGGAGCAGAGTAGGAACCCAGGATCATGGAGGCACACCCTAAGGACCTACTTCCTTCAGTAGGTCAACCTCCCAATGTTTTCACACCTCCCAAAATATGGCCACTGGCTGCAAACCCTGTTCAAAGCAAAGATCTCCTCTTGTTCCCATACCATGCTTGTCCTGGGCTCATTTCCTGTGACAACAGTCTTACTCTGATGAAGTTCAGCTTTTCTTCTGTGGATTTTCTGGAGTTAATAGTTAAAAATTCATCTGTCTCATTGGTGTGTGTGTGTGTGTGTGTGTGTGTGTGTGTGTGTGTGTGTGTGTGCGCGCGCACGCGCGCACGTGCGTGCGTGTGTGTGTGTGTGTGTGTGTGTGTGTGTGTGTGTGTGTGTGTGTGTATTTGATTTTATTGGGTGTGTTTGTGACTGGTATTGTACTTTAGTTAGCATTTTCTCATATCATTTTGTTTGTCTGCAGAACAGCAGTTACTTTTTGTGTGTTGTTCTGTATCCTACACCCTTAATTGAACACACCAATTCTGAGAAGTTTTGAGAACTTCTAACCCTAACCCTAACCCTTGTGATTTTCTGTATAAATGCCGATGCTGTCTGGAGATAAGGACAGTTGAATTCTTCCCTTCCAATCTGTACTCTTGTGTTTTTATGTTTATCATTGTAGTCTAGAACTCCCAAGTACTAAAGCAGCAGAATAGAAAACAGATATCCTGAGTTCTGTTGCTCTTGGGGAGAGCATATGGTCTTCTGCCCTTTTCTGTGATATTAGCAGTACATTTTCTGTAGATGTTTTATCTACATTTACATTTGGATGAAGGTCCCAATAGTAAGTCTTCTTTCTAGCTTGGTAGGCTTTTGTTTTTCTAATAGTATTTTTTTTTTTTTAAATCAGGACTATGTGTTAGATTTTGCCAAGTACTGTTTATGTGTTAGCTGATAGAACCATGTAATTTTTCCTTTCTTGCCTGTTGATATGGTAAATTATATTGGGGTTGTTGTGTGATTAGGTACATGTAGTACCCAGAAGTCACCTTGTGTGTCTTTTCTTAGCTGTCATCTCTTTTGGATATTGTTTGTTTGCTTGCTTTTGAGACAAGGTCTCTGTCTTGGAGCTTGTTCAGTAGATTAGGCTTTTCCTGCCTCTGCTTCCTCAACTCTGGGATTAGAACCACCAAGTCTAGATTTTTATGTGGGTGCTGGCGATCCAACTCGAGTTCTCATGTTTGCACAGTAAGGATTTCACTGACTAAATTCTCTCCCCAGCCCTATATTGATTTTCAATTGCTTAAACAGCCTTAGATACTTGGAATAAGTCCCATTTAGTGGTGGTGGATAATGCTATTATGATGTATTGCTGGATTTGGTTTAATAACATTTTATCTAAGATTTGTTTAACCTAAGTTCAAAAGAGGCATTAGAATTACAGTTAAAAATATTTTATATTATTATAATATATATAATTATAATTATATATATTATATTATATATAATATATATAATAATAATATAATATAATATATTATATTATATAATTATAATATAATATATGTCTTTGTATTAGAAAATCTCTAGCTTTATAAAAAGAGGGTTGGTATATGTCCTCTTTTGTGTCCTAGGAGATATTTTGTGTAAGTTTGCTACTCTTTCTTCTTTAAATGTTTGACAGCATTCCTTAGTACTCATGTAAGCCTAGACATCATTTTTACAAGACTTTTTTTATTTCTGAACTAGATTTCTTTCTTTCTACAGGACTATCCAGGTCTTCTCCTGTTAAGTCTTGGTAGTTTGTAGTCTTTCAGAAGTTTTATATTTCTTCTAAGTTGTCAAAGTTATGAGCATGAAGTTGTTCTTACAAATACCATATCATCCTTTCAGGTATGTCCAGCCCGTGACTCACAGGCTGCATATGGCCAAGAATAGCGAAGAATGTGGCATAACACAATATTGTAAACTTACTAGGTTTTCTTTGTGTGTACATATGTATGTTTTTGTGGTTTGCAACTTAATTACACAGTTCTGAGTGTGCACTGTGCCTTTTGTGTGTAAGATTGTGTTAGAAGGCTGGACACATATGAATGAGTGCCTGATTGAAGGGATAGCTCATCCACTTGTGTCCTTTTAGTTTTTTGTAATTTGTATCAGCTTTTCCGGAAGTTTATCAATTACATCAATTAATTTGTTCATAAAGCCAGTAGAAAGCTGCCACCGTCTTCCTGTTTTGAAGTTCTTTTTATTTCTGCTCCTATTCTTACCTTTCCAATGCTTGCTCTGGGTTTTGTTTTTGTTTCTCATGCTTTTCTTGTGACTCTGCTTGGAGCCTGGATTGATTTGAGATCATTCCTCTTTAAAGTTATATAAATTTTTTTATTACTCTCCTGGGTAGTTCAGTATGCCCCATTTTCATTTTGATTCAATTCTATGTGTTAACATAATTTTCTTTCAGACTTTCTCTTTAACCTACAAATTGATGTATACTTTGATTTTTAATTTCTAAGCCTTTACAGATTTTTTCTGTTGCCTTTCTGTTAGTGATTTCTAGTTCAATTCTTTTTGTTGTTGTTGTTCAGAGAACATTCTAAGCTTCCAGTTCTTTTAAAAATTAATGCCAAGGCACATTATAATTATAGTCCTTACTGAATAATTTTAATGTTACGTATCTCCTGATTATTTCTTTTCATTCAAGTTGTAATTTTCTTAATTCTTGGTATAACAAATTATTTATGACAGATTTTTGGAGCCTGCTCTTTGTTTTCCCTTACTTATCAGCAGTCTCTTTATGGGCAGTCAGCTACAGATAGGCGTGAGATATGATGGCCCAGCCTCCCACTGACAGACTACTACCTACACCACCCCATGACATGTGGGCGGGTGGAAGTGTAGCTTTCCACTGCTCTGTTGATACCTTTATGATAGAAGTGGGCAGTGCCTTGCATGGTCAGGTTGCCTTTGAATTGGTAACATTAGCTAGCCCCTTGAGAAATGAAATGATGATGTGGGCCCCACTGCCATCTAGGGTTGATGGGAGGAGGTGACTCATATACTTTGTCACAGTCGTGGTTGAACCTCATTTTCCTGCTGTGCCCTGTGAGTCATTTTCCCACCCTTCTGTTCCAGTGGATACCAAGTAGAGCTGAGGGCTCAGCTCCCCACTGGATGCAACTAATTCCAGGGGATAGGAAAAGGAATGTAGACCATCATATGTCACACCTCCTTCCTTCTCATCAATGGAAGGTTAAGGTGGAGGAGACTCAGGTTCCCTGGGCTCCTTTGACACCGGAGACAACAGTGTGATCTAGTCTTGCTTCATGCTTCATTGTTCAGTCTTGTTTCTGCCGGGGGAGTATGGAGGTCTGTCTCCCTGCTAGGCCTCACTAGGACCACAGTTACAGTCAGCCATAATTCGTACTGTTTTCTTCAGTCTTCTTGATGCTGGGGAGGATGAAGGTTGTGCTGAGGAACTGATGTGGGAGGGTATAGCAAACCTCATATTGACTAGCTGTGCATAGACTCCCATTAGTACTTGCTGCTGCAAAGTTAGCATAAACCCTAAGACACTGCTTGCCAGGAGAATTGCAGCATTGTCCGTTTGTACTTGGTAAGGAATTTGAAAACATCGCAACCCAACCTGTCATTTCAATCCCAGCAGGCAAAGTACCACGTTCTTCTTTCAAACGGAATGCTGAAAACAGAAAACTAGTTCTCTGATGACTCCCCTGTGCCACTCTGATAGACTTGCTCTTGCTTGACCTCCTGATACATCTGACGGGTCAAGGCCACCTCCTTTTCTGCAGGGTCCAGATGTTGGAGGGATGAACAGCTTTCTGTTTGTCTCCCCTGAAAGTGGAGTAAAAGAGACTGTAGCAGTCACTACCCCCATCTCCTCCTCAGCACCTCTGAGAACCACCAGTCAGCATTCTGTTCCTATAAATTTCCTTTTCCCAAAAATTTTTTAAAACAAAATCATGCAATACACTGTCTAGTGATTTACAAATGTCACTTGGCTGATGATTTTTGAAGTTCATTTTGCTGCATGTATTAGTACTTATAGTCTCAGGTTGCATTGATAATACTGAATTTTAAATGTACCAGTTGATGAATGTCTGGGTCATTGCCATGTTTTGGCTGTTATAAGTGCTGACTGTACAGAGCTATGTGTAGACTGTCTTTCACTTACTTGGATTTATATGTAGGAGTCAAAGACTGATCCATATGGTCATTTTATTTAATCATTTAAGGAGCTCCCAGACTGTTTTCCAAAAATGTTGTCCCATTGGGCATATTTCCACAGGCAGTGAGGCAGGGCTTTTGTTTTTTAAAGACAGGGTTTCTCTGTGTATGACTGGCTGTTCTGGAACTCTCTCCAGATCAGACTGCCCTCAAACACAGAGATCTGCTGGCCTCTGCCTTCCAAGTGCTGGAACTATAGAAAGATGTGCATCATCATCCACTGGGCTACATGAAAATATTTTAGTATGAGAGTAATTTTTGAAAATGCTTTCCATGCTTTCCACAGATACTGAACAGAAAAAGAGTTTCACAGAGCAAACCTGCCCTTCCTTGAGCATGCCTGGTCTTCATTATTGGAGTGTATGACACATCACAAGAACCAGCACTGCTGTCAACTCTCATTCACTTCTAACAGCCAATCTGGTTCTCCTCCCCCGACAGTGCATTATCTAAATCAGTGCACAGAAAAGATGATCAGTTTTCTTTATTTTATTTCCTTCAAAACCACAGGAAACTGCTTTCAGCACCTGTCTTACCTCTCTACTGCCAACCAGGCTGCTGTTAGAAACAGACCTGAGGCCAGGTGTGGTAGCACACACCTTTAATCCCAGCACTCAGGAGGCAGAAGCAGGCAGATCTCTGTGAGTATGAGGCCAAAAACCCTGTCTTTGAAAAGAAAAAGAAGATGACTAGCTACAAGAAAAAGCAGGAAAACACTACCAGATGTAATCCACAGAACCACCCTGTGCCTCTGGGCTTCTACCACAGGCACGCGAGTGTGGAGAAATGTTGTGCTGGGGTCTCAGCCAAGAGCTTTTGCAGCCACAGCCTGTTTGCAGCAAGGCAGAACCAAACTAAAGAGTAACGAGGAGTAAGATGAGATATTTTGTACGAAGTACAAAAGTGTACATTCTCTTGATAAGCACAGTTAAAGCAACAAGCTGTCTAAGTTCTTTCTACCGAGTGAGTGCTTGACCTTCCTCAGTTGCTTCAGAAGGTGGTTCAAATCCTAAACATCCAAGTGGCAGGCCACGTACTCCAAGGACTGGTCATTTTCTTATGTCCAGGGTCTCATCAATGCCTATTTCCTGTTTGGAGAAACCCATGAGAGGTCCAGGGGGAAGGACAGACAGTACACTGCTCACATTCTTCAGTCCACACGTGAGCACATGCCAGAGTTTAGTTCGGCTGTGGTACTGACTTTGTGGCTTTGTTCTCCATTCTGTGATGGGCCCACTTCCCACAAAGCAACTGCTGTTCAGCGTTAGTCCAGAGTGTTTGCTCATGCTCAGTCACATCTGTCTCTCAATAAGCAAGCATTAATTCTAGGTCATACTAAACAAAACAAAACAAAAAATTCCTTGAACTTGAAATGTTTTCAAATATCTGAAGACAGAACTTCTCATATTCCTGCTACATGTGATTGTTTCTAGACCTCTCAGCGTAATTTGTGAGGCCCTTCTCTTCCTGTCACAGCTAAATCTTTATAAACCCTGCTGTCTCTAGCAGCCTCCTGCCTTGGTCTAGTCTCATGTCAGCCCTGGTGTGTCGCTGGTGTCCATTGAACTTGTTCCCACTGAGGTCTCTGATGACCCATTTAGGGTAGATCCTACAGTTCTTATATTTGCTGAGCAGCATATACACAGACTTTGAGTCTGAATTGTTTAACATCTCTTAGAGGATTTGTTTTCATTTTGAAGCAAACTGAAACTTGGGGTGGGGGAGTTACAAGTTCAACACAAAGATGTTTTCCTTGAACTGTTTGGGTGTGAGGTGCAGACACGCTTCTCCTTACTCCCCACTCTCCATCAGCACACTAGCCTGAAGTGCCATGGCCTCCCTCTAACTCTTCAGCCTCACTTGAGCTGTGCAGATTATCTCCAGGGTTGCTGACAGTCGGAGGGCCACCTGGGCCACACAGTATTTAGTTTCCTGGTTCTCTCACACCTTTCACACTAGGACACATGCCAGACTTTCCCTGACTTTGATGACCTTGGTACTTCTGGAGAAGACATGTTACCAAATTTTCTCAAGTCTCTTTCACCAGAATTACAACCAAGAAACTGTAGTATTTATTGCTATAAACATTGAACTTAAAAACCAATGACCACTTGTTTTATGTGTTCATTACTATCCTATTATTTTGCCTGAAGTCTTCTTGGTTGTCAGAGTTGAAGAATGCTTGTTCATATATGGAAAACCGGTACCTACCATGTATCAATACTTGTACTTACTTATGTTTATGTGTGTGTGTGTGTATACATATGTATACACGCACACACACACCCCCACACACAGAGTTCTGTCCTATCCATTCCAACCCAGCCTCACAGGGTCCCTGAATCCTGAGCACAGTTGCTGAACATATTCCCTCTTTCTGTTTATTTATACTTGATTTTTAAGCATGTAAAGACACAACTAAATAAAACTTTGCACTTTGAACATTAATTTTACTCATGAGTCATATCTTCCCCAAAAGTTTACTAAAGCAAAAATATCAAAATAAAGGTTTTGGTCTTCAAAAGTTTAGTATCATATTTTTAAAATAAAAACTATTGATATTACCCTAAATGTCTAATAACTATTGGATTAGAGAAATCTTTGTAATGTATTATTTAAAAGAATTTTCATAGTCATTGTGCTTCATTAAATGCAAATTTAAGACTAAAACAAAAATGTAAGATATACCTATCTTGATAGGGAAAATGTATGTGCACTGAAGTTGTAAATATAAAAAAGGCCGGGAGTGGTGGTCCACACCCTAAATTTCAGTACTCAGGAGGGAAAGACAGAAATCTCTATGAATCTTGGTCTAGCCTGGTCTACATAGTAAGCTCTAGGTCAGTAAGAGCTACACACAGTCTCTAAGTAAGTAAATAAATAGCCCTAGGAAAACCATAAATATATGAGCACATTGGAAGAAACCAAGTTAGCATGTTGGATAAAGACTAAAGGTTGTATGGCAGTTGTAAACCCTTTGTGATATAAATAAAACTCACATTCTTACTTAATTTTTTTATGTGTTTGGATATTTTACCTGCATATATGACTTTGTACTACATGTGTGCCTGGTGCCCATGGAGACAGAAGAGGTCAGCAGATCCCCTGGATTGTGAGTTACCATCTAGGTACTGAAAATTGAACCTGGGTCCTCTGGAAGAGCAGCCAGACCTTTATAGTCCTGAGCCATGTCTCCAACCCGGAGGCTTATTTTTGAAAGAGGATTGACTGAGAATTGGGCTCTTGGCCAAGGTGTAGTTTTTGAGGATCCTTTCAAATGATCAGGGAAGCAAAGGCTTTGGGTGCCTGTCTCTCCTGGGGAGGTAAGTACAGCTCCAGGTTGTCAGGTGGATGCAGGAGCATGTATCCTTGGAGCCATGATGGCAGGTGGAGGGAGCTGCATTAGCCTGTGCTTCCTTAGGCCTGACACAGAGTTACTGTGCTAACATGTCCGCTCAGCTCAGTCGTATGCTGTTCTTATGTTTGAAGTTAGCCTAGTTTGTAGGATTTTACAGCAGAAATTATTTTGGGGGTGATACTTAAACTATCCCTTCCTTAGCGTAGTCCAAATAAGTCCCCATATCAGGTTGTTTTTGGATTTTAATACAGTCAGGAGCAGAGACACATTTTAGTTCCCTCTGAAAACATCCTTCAGTGCATCCTTCAGTTTTTTGGAATCACTCACTGACTGGCACCTCCTCTCTGTTGCCTTAAATATCTGTGCCTGCCACAGTGTGCGGGTTTCTCACACCACCTGTGCATGGGCTCTGTGTGAAGCAGCGGGAAGACCTGCTGGCCACTTGAGTTAGACTCTGTGTCATGTTGGTGCCACAGTGTGCACCCGTTGGCAGGTCCCCCCTCCACAGCTACTGTTTATCAGGCCACAGTGAGCTAGCTTCCTGTACTCGTCTCTCTCAGACTCTCCACGTGCTGCCAATTCAGAAGTCCTCAGACTGTCACCAGAGTAGCAAACACAGGACTCAGGGCCTCCTGCCTTTAGGTCCCCCCCTGCTCTCCAGTACCTTCTATAACTGCTCTGTCTCATTCTCAGGGCCATGCACACCTGATCTAGAATATTTCTTTCAGACAGAGTAGCTGCTTTCTGAATTGGTGTGTGTGTGTGTGTGTGTGTGTGTGTGTGTGTGTGTGTGTGTGTGTGTATGTATGTGTGTGTGTGTAGGGGGGACTTTGCCATTTCTGTATGATATTACAGATAAATAGCAGTTGGAACTTTACATTAGACTTCTCTGTCTTATTTTACAAAAGTACATGATGCCAGGGAAGTGAGGGTGGGAATTTAAAAGCTTAAATTACAGCCTGATGTACCGCAGTAGTTTCCATCCGCACACCACTCAAGTCCCATCTGTGTGGAGCGCAGCGCAGGGGAGAATGCGCGGGCACACACTGACATTCCCGAGGGAGGAGGCGGACAAAAGTGCTCTGCAGTTGTTGAGTTTCTGTTTTCTTTGCATCCTTTATTCTCAAACTGCCAACTCCCCCTCATCCAGTCCCTTTAAAAATGTGATACTTTAGAGAATTTTATTCACATGCCTTTGTGGAGACTTAGAAGCTGATTTTCCTCCCATAGCAACAAAAGGCAGAGAATTACAGTTCTGAACTTTGGAAAGGCATGGCTGCTTATAGTTACTCCTGCTCACAGCAAAGTAACAATAAGAAGCTGTCTCCTTAGCTCTAAAATGTCTTATTTGCTCCATTCAAGTGTTTCTGAACTAATTCTATCAAGAAAATTTAGGAAGTTACTTGGTTCTGAAAAACTGAGTGATTCTTAAATAATGTTGTAGGAGCTAGGATACATTGCTGAATTACAATAAAGTTTTTTTTCTGTCCTGTTCCAAAGAAAAGTAGATTTTTTTCTTTTAAAATACCCAGAGACCAGCTATGAAAGGCATAACTCTTTAATGTGTCATAAAACATTTTAAACTCTTTACAGTATTTTGGAAGTGATTCTTTGAGGAGCCATAGCTTTAAGTGCATTTGAGAAACAAAATAATCTAGATTGAAGAACAATCTACTTTAAATGCATATTATTCTTCCCTGTATTTGAACAATTTGTCCAAAACACAATTTATTTGTGTAGGATTTTTGCCTGTTCACATCTAACTGGGAATCAGTAGTTTCTTTGTTGGTCACTATGGAAACGAGTCAGCCTATCATGAAAAGCTCTTAGATCATACAGAGCGATGCCTGTGCTCAGTGTAGCTCCTCACTGAGCAAGCCAGAGCTGGCTTCTGCCTGCCTCCAACTCTTGCCTGCCCGGAGCCAGTGCCATGCAGGTGCAGGACCCATCCCGGAGGCCTTCAGCTGTACACTTCCTCAGTGCCTTTCTGCAGGGCCGCCGACACTCCACTTCTGACCCCGTCCTGAGGCTGCAGCAAGCCCGGCGTGGCTCTGGCTCTGCCACCAAGCTGCTGTCCTCATCTTCTATCCAGGTGATGGTGGCTGTGTCCTCTGTCAGCCGCACGGAGGGGAATCCAACTTTTCCTGAGAGAAAAAGTAAAACTCTTTCTTATAATTTGCTACCTTTCCAATCTAAGTATAAGGAATGGGAATAGACTATAGTTGGGTCTGTACTTTTAAAATGTTGACAGTTAATTTTGTTTATGCTTTTTACTCTGTTCATGCTAAGACCAAATGTAAGAATGTAAGAGGAGATAGAATGATGGGATGATTTGTGGTGTTTTTGTTGTTCTCAAAATTATAATTTTGGACAAAATTCATCCTCTTGAAAAATAGGAACCTTTGCATTTTATTCTCATTGGCAATATAATATGTTTACATTATTGCATATGAAAGCTGTTTTAATATTAGATGAAGGGATTTTGCCCTGGCTCACATCTATAGTCCTGAGGTAAATAAAACTGTTTCTCATGCATGTTACCTTTCTATTGGGAGGATGGAATCTTGAACCTCACTTTTCTTGTATATTCTAGAAAATTCAGAACGTCCAACACCAAAGTACACAAAGGTGGGAGAGCGTTTAAGACATGTTATCCCTGGACACATGGCGTGTTCCATGGCATGTGGAGGGAAAGCATGTAAGTATGAGAACCCAGCCCGTTGGAGTGAGCAGGAGCAAGCCATTAAGGGAGTTTATTCATCCTGGTAAGTATGGCTCTGGGTCTTACACAGCTCTGTAGGATGAAGGAAGGGTGTGATCCAACAGGCAGGCAATGTGAAGAAGAAGATGTAGGCCTTAAATTCAGGGGACCTTGCAACCATCCCTGGGTTTGCCCATAGGCCACCTGGGGGACACTGACCTGCTCAACTTCAGTTTCTCATTTGCAAAATGAAATAATTAAGCTCAAAGTCTTTCCATTAATGAAATAATATGCATGAAGTACCTTAAATTAAGGTAAGTAGTTAGGTCATAGATTTCAGAAATTGATGAAGACAGTAAAAATGTTCAGCTATAGGTTTGGGAAAATTACATGGTTCATATGTAGTCCTTAGATTTGTGCAGTGCAGCATTCACGTTATTTGTCTGTTATTAGGAATATTCTCTAGTCTTCCTTGACAGAAGTGCTACTGGCTGCCAGTTCATTAGGCAGCCCATAAGATGCTGGCATTGTTTCTTGTGTTTAAGCACAATTAATTCTACTCTTAAGTCATACTGCCTTTATTAGTAATTAATGAGCTAATCATGTATGTATTTGTGGTCTGGAAAATACTGATAATCACATTGTATTTGAGCTGGGCATAGTGGTGCCTGCCTTTAATCCCAGCATACAGAAAGCAGAGGCATATAGATCTCTGTGAGTTTTAAGACTAGCCTGCTTTACAGAGTGAGTTCCAGGACAGCCAGGGCTACACAGTGAGACCCTGTCTCAAAAACACTCAAAAAACAAAATCATATTTGGAACACACTTGGGATTTACTGTTTAAAGGGGCTTTACTCATGAATTATTTTATACATCAAGAACCCATTTTATGATCAGATGTTTGCTGGCCACTTATTTGATTTGCTGTCTCTACTTTTTTGTGTCCGGTTTCTGGTATACCTGTGGTGACACAGCCTGAGGCCCACTGTTGTTAGTGTTCTGTATGAGTCATGTTCAAGCCTAATGACACTAATGATAGAGGAAACAAATCCTCCTGAGTCAGACAAGCATATGTCTAGTGTAGCAAAGCTCACATGAACGCTTTGCTTAATTGGCAGCTATCCATGTGGGCCTTTCTCATCTCTGCTGCTCGTACATCAGGTTCCACCTCAAGTCTTTGGGAGTCCATGTTTTATGCGTTGCTCCTGAGGGGGATTATTGTCTTTCGGATACTGACCTGCCAGTTTCATGTCTTTGTTACTCCTCTGAAATTCATATGAGTCACAACTTGCAGTAGCCTACCTTATGTATCTTTGACCATATTCCTGATGACAAATTTGAACAAAACAGTAAAGCTGGAGGTCCAACAAGAGCAACAGGCTTTTTATAGCCCACTGTTCATTGACTCATTCTGTTTTGTTCAAAGATTCAGCCATAAACATTTAATCGTAGGACAAGGCACTTTGCTTCTAGGTGCTTTCAAATTATTACTAATTTTCATAAAACATTGTGAATTGTTACATTTTAATTACAAAATTTAATTGTTTAATTGTAAAATTGTTACAATTTAATTACAAAATTAAAACATTTTATTGGTAGTCCAGAGACAAAAATGAATTTGTTTACAGATAGAAAGCAGAAAAACAAAATGGCATTTGAAGTCAAGCCCAACTGAATCTGAGCCCCTGCCTTCTTTCTTTGCTAAATTACAGCACCTCAGTATTTATTTATAGCCACAGGGCAGGATTTTTGCTATATTTGTACATCTACATCATATTGAATTCTCACCCCAACCCTATATGTGCCTGGCATTATTACCCCCTTTCACACCTCAGGTAATGGGTGTTTGATGCCAATCTCCCAGTTATCCTTCATTTAGTTGGCTGACTACTTTGTAACAAGGTGAAATTCCCCTTTATGTCCACTAGAATATTTTTAGAGTCCTTGAAGACTTTTTGTCAGAATCCACAAATAAGTTAGGTCTCGATATTTTTCCCTGGAGATTTAAAGAGCTACAAGGTTTCTCAGAGTTGTAATTGTGATGCAGAATTGAAGCCAGATTTATGAAAAATATAGAAGTTGTTGAAATGATAGGAAAAAAAGTTGCTGATCCTATCAGATAGAATGCCCTGTTTTGTGCATCTCAGCAGTTCTTTTTTTTCTATTTCAAGTATATCTTTATTTATTCTTATTTTTATTTATTTTTTACATAGAAAAAAGACTATTTTCTAAAAAAAGTAAAGTGAAATAGAGTGACAAGAAAAAAAGAAATATGTAACAATACCATTGTGTAAAATGAATAGTGTTGTGATCGAATGAACAGCAGAAGACTATAGCATCTCAGCAGTTCTATACCCATCTTCAGGGTCACTGACAGCATCCTGGCCATGGCTCGTCCATCCTCTGAGCTGCTGGAGAAGTATCATATCATCGAGCAGTTCCTCGGGTAAGTACTGCAGCATTCACAGCTGTAGGGAACACATTCAACATGCTTTTCTTTAATTAATTATGGTATCAAGTGAGAAGGACTTCACTTACAAAAATATGCAGTGAAGAGCTGATTTTACAGAAAAGTTTGAGAGCAATTAATGTCTTAAATTAATGCTAAAATCCTCTTTCTCATAACTACAGGTTCTTATGACTGATTACTCTTTTTTCTTTTAAGTCATGGCATAAAAACAATCATCAACTTGCAGCGCCCTGGTGAGCATGCCAGCTGTGGGAACTCTCTAGAACAAGAAAGTGGTTTCACATACCTTCCTGAAGCATTCATGGAGGCTGGCAGTAAGTTCCTTTCCACCCTGAATTACCAAGGACAATACCTAGAGACTTTTGTCTTTCAGGCTCTTAGGTTAAAGAAGTAATACTTACCAATAGAATCTGCATAGTAGCGGGGCTACCAATTTCACTTCAAATGATGCTACCTTTCTTTGATGTTGCTATTATGAGTACAGGGTTTCCTTTTCCTTTAGGAGGAGCTGGGAGGAGGCTCTGCAGTAAAAATTCTTCTCCAGTTAGTTAGAGCCTATACCATGTCAGCCATGACAACTTCATTTTCTCTTTACAGCAGTTGTGTGTCTCAGCTTAGAGAGTTATCAGCTTGTTTGAGTTCACATACCTTAGAAATTTCAGTGAGGATTGGAAGCTGAATAATATTTGGCCCCACAAGAATATGTCCTCCTAGCCAGCCCAGAGCTCATCACAGGAGCTTTGGAGTAGCATTCACTCAGCAGGTTATTCAAACCAGGCTGGGAACGTGTTCTTCAGAGGCTTATGTCTACCTTTTTTTTTTTGTCACCCCAAGTGAAAAACTATATCTATGCCTATATAAAACTCTATATCTAGCCATTTATTAAACTCTCTAGACAATTTTTATTTTTAAACAAGAATACATGTTACTTATCTCCACCTTAATTTTTAATTCTACTCAGTTATTATTCTTTCAATCTGCACTTCAGCAGAAAATATATTAGGTAATAAAGAATGTGCTTGTAAGAAATGGTAAGTTAAAGCTATTGGAAACATAAAGATCCTGTTATATGGACATGGTGGCTCACACCTTTAACCTCAGCACTCAGGAAGCAGAGGCAGGTGGATCCCTGTGAGTTCAAGGTCATCCTGTTTGCATATCGAGCTCCAGGTGATCCAGGGCTGTACTATGAGACATCATCTCAAGAAATAAAAAAACAAATTAAAAAGTCTATTATTGCAAGCCTGCTTATTGAGTGAAATCTCTGCACCTTGTTGCTCATTTTCTCCAACTGTCCCTGCAAGTATTTTTATGAATATTAATTTTGTTTTCTTTTTTACCACCTAGTTTATTTCTACAACTTCGGGTGGAAGGATTATGGGGTGGCGTCCCTCACGGCCATCTTGGACATGGTGAAGGTGATGACATTTGCCTTACAGGAAGGAAAAGTAGCTGTCCACTGCCACGCAGGGCTTGGGCGAACAGGTGAATTCTAGGAGGTCATATTATTGTTGTATTGGTATGATTGTTAGTAGTTTGCACATGGGAGAGACACAAAACATTTGCTGCCAGGTGCGACACAGAGTTTATTTAGGGGGTTTCGGATATCCGGAGAAGTGGGGGGAGAGAGAAGGAAAGAAAGAAAGAAGGGAAGAAGGAAAGAGAAAGCAGAAAAAAGGACCCACTGCCACATGTTATTTCTTTTTAAGGGAGCGGAGTGGGTGGGCATGAGCCCCGCCTGGGGGCGTGCCACACCTGGGGTGGCATGGTTGTCTGGAGCACACCTATAATAACTACATATGTGGGAATGAGATTTGCTAACCCTAAAGATAAATAGTTTTTAGAATCATAACAGAGTTTTGGAATTAAAGAAATAAAAGATGTTTGAAGCGTTCTGAGCCTGTATAATAACCATGTATTGATAGAAGTATTTCTGAATAATTTAGAGCTGAAAACTCACTGTGTTTAAGCATGTTTCTAAGACTACTTAAATGATCACCTTATTTAAATGGAGCATCTTGTGTTAATAGTGTTTTTAAATACTTTTTCATTTTGTTTTTCAGAACAGAATTTTTTTGAATAGCCTTGACTGTCCTGGAACTAGCTTTGTAGACCAGGCTGGCTTAGAATTCATAGAGATCCACCTGCCTCTGCCTCTCAAATGCTGGGATTAAAGACTTGCACCACCAGCACCAGCCAAAATATTGTTTTTCTCAAAGACTTATTTTTATTTTATGTTTATGAATGTTTGCTTGCATCTCTCTCTGTGTACCACATGTATGCTTGGTGCCCATGGAGGTCAGAAAGAGTGTCAGATTCCCTTGGGCCTGGAGCCACAGACCGTTGTGAGCACCATGTAGCTGCTGGGAATCAAATTGGGTCCCTCTACAAGAGCAGCCAGTGCTCTTAACCACTCAGCCATCTCTCCAGCCCCCAAAGTATTTTTTCTTGACTAAAAGAGCAGCTAGAAAGGCAAGCACTGTTCTCCTCTATGCCATAAGTACTTTACATTTGCCATCCTTTGAAGCTGTTAGCAGCAATAGGAGTTGAATAAACAGCAGTTTAAGAAAAAGTAAGTCAGGGCTGGAGAAATGGCTCAGAGGTTAAGAGCACTGACTGTTCTTCCAGAGGTCCTAAGTTCAATTCCCAGCAACCACATGGTGGCTCACAACCATCTATAATGACACCTGGTACCCTCTTCTGTATACTGTATACATAACAAATAGATAAATCTTTAAAAAAAATAAGTCATCTGCTACATTTGGTGAGTGGCAAGATCAATATTACATCCATGGCTGTCTGGTTCCATCTTTCATGTTTTCTCTACTTTGGCATGCATAAGGATTGTGTACTTGTGGAAGACTATTTGCATGTAAAATTCTATGTGAAAGTTAGTGGTTGTATATAAACTTTATTACATTGCTAGTCTGATAGCAAAAATAAAAAGCATGGGTCGATAGCTTCACTGTCGTGATTTAGTCAGACAAAACAACTCCAGTGTATATCTCCTGTCATGGGATTTTCTACCTGCCTAGGAGCATCTCAGCTAATATTCAGCTTATGTAGGTACTAGCAACTCTTAGGATAAAGCCAAAATGTCTTTGTTCTTGGACGTTACATATTATACCATTGCAGATATTTATCCTTATACTAAAGATCTCTCATGTCCCCATGCGGAAGCTAAACTGTATTTACTGCAAACTGGAGGACATGAAGTTCTTAGAGGGTCTGCTTTTCTTGTATAACTAGATGTTCACAAATTTAAGAATTGTGTAGGTGTCTTTGATGTGCCTTTTGCATTGAGATTTGTTGGGTATTGCATTATAAATAATTGATTATGAATTCTTACCAGTTACTAATGAAAAATAAGTCATTATACTATTGCAGCTGACATGCTTAATAGCATTTGCTTATGTAACAGAATTTCATTGTGGTCTGGGGAAAAACGCACATTAGTGTAGACATAATTTGGGAGAATTGTCAGACAGAGAAGTAGAATCTTTGAATGTCATAATCCCCAGGGCAGAACTTTCCCATTCTGGGAGAGGGCTCAGCAAGAACATCCTGGCAGAGATGGCGGAGCAGGAAGTGCCAAGGGCAGAGTGGGTGGTGGCTTGTGGTGGCTTAGATGGAAACCCCAGAACACAATCAGGATCTGTCTTCCCCCCATACCAGAGGTAGGCAGGAAGGAGGATGCTAGATCAGCCCCTCAGCTTACTCCTTAAGCATCCTCACTTCAGCAGTCTTCACCTGCCAGCTGTGAGCTCGCTCATCTCTAGGGTGCAGAACTGACTCAGTCACAGGAAGGAGCTGCCACAGAGACTCATAAAAGTCTTTGCAGTAATAAATGCTTGAGGGGTTGGGGATTTAGCTGAGGTGGTAGAGTGCTTGCCTAGCATGCATGAAGTCCTGGGTTTGATATCCAGTACTACGTAAAACCTGCCTGATGGTGTACACTTGTAATGTTAGCTCTTGGAAGGTGTAGGCCAGAGGATTTAGAGTTCAAGGTCAGCCTTGTCTGTCTGTATACAGAGGTCTAAGCCAGCCTAGGTTACATGAAATTGTACGTTAAAAACAAGCAAACAAAAAACCAGCAACAAAAAACTGGCAGATGTCATTACTGCTATTTTTCAAAAATGCTTGTTTATATGATTTAACAGTATTCAAGTTTTAAATCATAAGGACTGACACATGCACAAGCCTTTTCTCATGTTCATCTTCTTTACTGTTTAGGTGTTCTAATAGCATGTTATTTAGTGTTTGCAACAAGAATGACTGCTGACCAAGCAATTATATTTGTACGTGCAAAACGCCCCAATTCCATACAGACCAGAGGGCAGCTGCTCTGTGTACGGGAATTCACTCAGTTTCTAGCTCCACTCCGTAATATTTTCTCTTGCTGCGATCCCAAAGCGCATGCTGTTACCTTAGCTCAGTACCTGATTCGCCAGCGTCATCTCCTTCATGGTTATGAGGCACGACTTCTGAAATATGTGCCAAAGATTATCCACCTTGTTTGCAAGCTCCTGCTTGACTTGGCTGAGAACAGGCCAGTAGTGATGAAGAGCATGTTAGAAGGGCCTGGACTCTCCGCTGAAATTGAAAAGACTGTGTCTGAGATGGTTACAATGCGACTGGATCAAGAGTTACTGAGGCAGAACAGTGATGCTCCTGACCCCTTTCAGCCCACTGCAGGGCTGGGCCAGGTTGAGCATCAGGGCGCGGTTCTCTCTAATGAACATGACTCTGACCCCCTCTGGAAGAGGAGGAATGTTGAGAATCTTCAGCCTCTGGCACATCTGAAAAGGCAGCTCAGCTACAGTGACTCAGACCTAAAGAGGGCCAAAGCTATCCTGGACCAAGGGGAGACACCTTGGACAGTGCCTGCCCAGGACTTGCTAGACCACAGCCTCCAGCATCAGAAACATCCCAGCCATTGGTATATACCACCAACTCCAGAGCTAGGTTTAAATAAAGAAGCATTGGTTCACAGTACATTTTCTTTCTGGACTCAACCGAAGTGTGGAGGCTTAGAAGAACCCAAGGATGATGGATCACCACTTTTCTGTAGGAAGGACATTCCAAAGGAAGTACAGCGGAGCAGAACCTACTCCATGGGTATTTCTTGTTCACACAATCCTGGAGAACCAGTGCCACCCAGCTTTGTGAGTATCCATACGGATTCAGAGCAAGTCACCTACTGTCGGTGTGAAGCTCCTGGTAGCTGGGTTCCAGGCTCTGCTCAGGAAGAGGGGAGGACTCCCTGCAGCCCTCTGAATTGTTCTAAGACACAGTTCCCATGTGGACAGGAAAGCCAAGACAGCACATACCTGTCAGAAGCAATGCCACATGCTGGTTTGCAGGCTGAACTGGGCCCTGAAGCTAGGCGAATACTGGCAGCCAAAGCTCTTGCAAATTTAAATGAGTTTGTGGAAAAGGAAGAAGTGAAAAGGAAAGTGGAAATGTGGCAGGTATGTATATTTCATTTAATTGTGTGTGTACTTATATGTATTTATAGATATATATATATCACACACATGTAGAAATGGTTTTGTTAGACCAAAAATATTTGCAACACACTTTTCCACACTTCTTTTTGTACAGAAATGAGAAAATAGGAACTTGAGTTCTCCCAAGCATGATGTGAACCTGGTGTAGAAAGTCCAGAGTGTTTGTGCAGCTCCAGTTAAATTTCTATGTTCAGGAGTACACCTAGCATGATGCTTACTCCATACATGGTATTAAGGTTGGTAGCTTTCTTCTAGGGCAGTCAAGTTTACAGATGATGATGTTAGGAACTGGCCTGCAGTATTTTCTAACTGAGGGCCTGGAACAATAGGAACCACTGGTCTAGTGATAAAAACAAAGCAAATTGACTTCCCAAAGCTTGTTGGCACAAGTGATGAGTCCGGCCTGCCTTCTAGGCCTGTTCTCTGACAGACTTGCTGGCCTCATTCCAGTGGGGTCACTTCAGGCTTAGAGACAGCAAATGAGAATGACCTCTGTGCATTCGTTCTATCTGAGAGGGGGACTCAGAAAGCCATCTCTTGGCTCTGACTTAGGATGTGAAGTTTTACATTTTAACTCCTTTTTTGTGTTTTACTCCTAGCAGGAAGACGGTCTTTAGGTGTGCTTTCTAACCTGAGATGGGCACTCTCTAGAGGGAAGATGCCCGGGCCTCTGGAAACTCAGCAGACACAGGGAACTGGCCCCAGCATGGGACTCACTTGAACTTTTGACTCAGAGAAATCCTGAATTGGCAGCTATACTCTTCTGTAGATTACTTGAATTTTTTTTATTTTATAATTATGTGTATTTGTGGGGGGTGAAGGGTGTCCAGTGGTATGCAGGTGCCCTCAGATCAGAAAGGAGTATCTAATATCCCTGGAGCTGAGATTACAGGCATTTAGACAGCTGATGTGAGTGCTGGGAACTGAACTCCGGTCCTCTGGAAGCACATACTCTTATCCAGAAGCCATCTCTTCAGGCCGTGCTATTAAAGTAATTGCTACTCTTCCATATTCCACCATTCATAGAACCAAGAACCTAGAACTTGTAAAAGCTAGGCTATCCTCAGAGGTAGGAAATTATGATTGGAGCTTTTACCAACTTAGAGTGTACAACAGAAGAGAGAGCTGAATGGAAGTTCATCTGAATTAGAGTGTTTGCTTAATAAAAACTCAAACATTGTTTTCCTTCCAAATAAATTTTCTTTGTTCCCCACTATACCCCTTTCATTCTGACAGCAAATATTTCTCATACAGCATTATTGTATGTTGAAAGCTAATGAGTAAGAAGATCTTTGGGTTAAGAACGCCATGGTGCCACTCCTGGGTCAGCCCTGCATGCCCCTCAACCAAGTGCCCACATGAGCTGAGAAGATGCTGGTTTGGGTCAGGTGCTGCCAGCTATATCTTTAATTGGAGCACTCAAGGCAGGAGTGGTCGAATCTTTGCAACTTCAAGGCTAGCCTTGTCTACATAGAGAGTTCCAGGACAGCCAGGAACTATACCTCAAACAACAATAAATAAAAATGTGCACATTTGGCTTGAGACAGGCTGTTTCAACATGTAGCAAGAATAAAAGCATTTTCTGGCACTATAAACTGTTTACCTTCTTAGATTTATTTCAGCTTTGAGTAAGTAAAAAGCCAGTTGGTCTCTAGGAAACAGTGTGATGCTGATATGCCCTATGCTAAGCCATTTTGTGAATGTGCCTTGTGTTTTTCACAGTACCCCTAGACACGGGTGGACTATTTACAGACTCCTTTACCTTTATGACTTCAGTGTCACAGGTGAGGACCAATGACTCCAGGGGACAACTGGCTTATTTTGGCTATGGTTCATGGGGCAGGCAGTATATATAGGCAGGCTCCCCTCACATCTCTGCCTCACTGGGAAGCTTTAGGGAATGCCATGGTGCAACGCTCATTATACTAAGAGGTTTTTTTCTGCCCAGTTTACCTTCTCAGAGATCCCTGGGATTAAATAAAAAGCTGTTCTTTTCTGTATACAGTATGTGAGATAGGCAGAAATATAGGCAACTCCAAGCATGGGCTTGTTTATATGATAAAGAGACCCAGCAGTGCAGGGTTCTTAGGCCATGGCCTAAGTAAGAAGCTAGTGGAATATCACCCTGCCATTTTCTAGCTTTGAGCTATGCACAGGTTACTGCATCCTTCTTACTGTTTATCTGTGAGGAGCCTCCCTGGAGGGTGCTGTGAAAGCTAGAAATAAGTCCTGTGTTTCCCTTTCTACCACTTCGTGGTACTGGCTACAAATATTTACTAGGCAACTAAATGGATATTAACAACTACTGTAGTTTTTATCATTGAAAAGTTTTATTGATTTATCAAAGCATAAATCTGGTTTCTGTCAAATTTCTTAACTCATCTTTGAGAGGTGTAGTCCTACAGTCTCATGTGAAGCTGGCGGTCTAACTTAGAGATGAACCCTCTGCCAGAGTTTTAGTCCCTGGACCCATGTGATAGAGTCGAAAAGCAACTCCACATTGTCTTCTAACCTCCTCACACACATGCTGGTGGCATGTACGTGCCACATGCACAAGCACATACAGGAATAGACACAAATAAATAAAATAATTAAAGCTTGTGCTTAAACTGTCTCCAGATAGTCAGGAGTGTTTGAAAGGCTTCCCGCTCATTTTTACCCTCCCAGACCCAGATCCAGGGTGCCAGGCTTTCACTTTCACTTTAATCCATAGGGCACCTTTAGAAAAACACACAGCACATTTAGCAACTTTCATGCATTTCTCTCTCTCTCTCTCTCTCTCTGGTTAAAAAGTTTAGCTGAGACCTCAGGTTAACTTATTAATGGTCTCCTATTTTTTAATCTACCATTTTACTCAAATTTCTGGTTTGTTTACCAGATGCCAGAGAAAGAAGGCTTCCTCTTGAGCTCTGTCTGTGCCTCAGAATCTGCCTCAGTGGACCTGCTCTCAGTAGTGAGCCTGAACTGTTAGTGGCAGGGCTGAGACTAGATTTAGAGAAGCTCCTGTGTTAGCCAGGCCCCCTCCCTAGAGGTGCAGGTCCTAAGGAAGGTTCAGATTGCCCCTCAGCCCAGCCTTCACCCTTACACTGCTTGCGCATCCTCTGGTTAGATTTTATACTCCTCTCTTTCCTGTGTCCATCTCTGTCTCCCTCTTCCTTTGCAGAAAGAATTAAATTCCCGTGAGGGAGCCTGGGAAAGAATATGTGGTGAGAGAGACCCTTTCATCTTGTGCAGTTTGATGTGGTCTTGGGTGGAGCAACTGAAAGAGCCTGTAATCACCAAAGAGGATGTGGACATGCTGGTTGACAGACAAGCAGATGCTGGTGAAGCCCTGTTTTTACTAGAGAAGGTAAAGTAGCTACTGGACCAGCCAATGAGTTTAATTAAGGCCCTCAATATAAGCTTCACACATGCGAAAATTTATACAGGTCTATTTCAGTGGATTTTCTTTTCTTTTCTCCCAATTTTATGTATATGGTCTGCGTGTTTGTATGTGAGTGCAGTGCTTACAGAGGACACAAGAGGGCGTCCGGTTCCCCTGGGGCTGAAGTTGCAGGCCCTTGGGAAGCACCTGCTGTGGGTTCTAGAAACTAACTAGGTCCCTCTGCAAGAGCAGCACAAGTTCTTAACCACTGAGCCATTTCTCTGCTCCTCCATTTAGTAGTTTTTCTAAGATAAGGGAAATTGGGACTGGAAATGTAGCTCAATGGTGGAGGACTAGCCTAGTGTATGCAAGGCCCTGGGGTTTGATCTGCAGCGCTGTAGACACAGATAAAATGATACACAACATAAGCATTTAGAAAGTACAGAAATGACAGTGAATACTTGTAATCCCAGCACTCAGGAGGTAGAGGTAGGTTTACAAATTTGAAGCCATCCTGGACTTAAGGATGGATTTAAGGGTATCTTGTAGTATGCAGCAAGACTGTATCAAAACCAAGCTGGAGAAGTAGCTCCATGGTGGGTCATTGCATAGCATGTACACGGACCTAGATTTGAAACCCATCCCCTAAAGGAAGATATCCATAGCCCTGGGAATCAGGAATCATTTCTACAGTGTAAATGCTGGGAGAGTCACATTAAATCTTTCCAATACACATGGTAACATAATAAATATTGTTAAATTTTATAGTTCATTTTGGCTTTAAAGTATGGTGTTTTGTCAGGTGTGGTAGTGTACACCTTTAATTCAAGCACTTAGGAGTCATATTTCTCTGAATTTGGGGATAGCCTTGTCTACATAGTGAGTTCTAGAACAGCCAGTGCTACACAGTGAGACTCTGTTCATAAAACAAGCTGGTGTGATTTTTTTCATGAATGAATGAGCATCTCAGTGACTATGATGGGCTTGTATGGCTCTTGCATAGATTATATTAGAACTAAACATCTTCTCTTCAGAATATCTGTTTCTACTCAGTAAGGAAAAACTGTGAGCATGTGCCTTTAAGAGCTTAGGGTTTTTTAAAGGGAGTGTATTTAATCACAGGCACATGTGTGTGTACATACATATATGTAGCTTATATAAATGTAAAACAGAAAAGAATATCAGGAGGCCATAAACTGGTTCTGGTGTTTGCCATCAGGGAAGGACTGTGGATGTAGGAAGAGAGGGAAACTTCTTTTCATTGTAGCTTTTTACAATGTATAATTCTGAGCTACATGAGGATGTGAACATTTAGTCCACAATAGGCTCTGCTTTTGTTTGGGAACAATACTTGCTGTTATCCCCCTCTGCTGCAGTGTAAGCATCTTATTGCTCCCAAGTCTTCACAAAGTCTGTGACTGTGTCTGCCCACACAAACTACTGTCACAGTATGTTCACAAACACACGTGGGTATCAAGATATAACACACAGGCACACATTTGTTCATGCATGTGAAGCTGATGTCACATGTCTTCCTCCGTCTCTCTCTCTCCCTTATGTATTTTGATAGGCTGGTTAGCCAATTTGTTCTAGGAATCCTATCTCCATCTTCCAGGCTGTGTTTACAGCCAGGCCTGTTGTGCCCACCAGACTTTTTACATAGGCCCTAGAAATCTGAATGCTAGTCTTCAGGCTTGTACAGCAAGCTCTTTACCTGAACCATCTTCATAGCCTTTTAAGGTAAGATTTTTTTTAATGTTTAGCATTCTTTTCTTAGGATATTTTCTCAGCAGTTAAATTTCAGAGATTAAACAGGAAGTGATAGGAAGAGATTAACCTTGTTGGGCATCTATAGACAACCCCTTCAGGAAATAATTGCTACTTTCATCCCTGTTCATCTTGAATGAACAAGTTCATCACCTCTGTTGATAGTGCTTAGAAATGAAGGACCCCTTTATAGACAAGGCAAGGTAGAGCAGCTTGCTCAAGGTTTATGCCAGATGTCTAAGCAGGGTTCAGACTGTATCTTACTGGGCAAAGCTCATGCACTCAGTCATGTCAAGTTGTCTGTTTTACCACAACTCATCCCAACCCTTGTGAATACAATTATGTTACACTAAGGATTTTACTTTTATAAACATTTCTGTATTGATAATCTGTCTTCACAGGCTTTTCTGTATTTTAGATTATTTTCTTAGAACAGATTTCTGGAAGAAATGTTGGTGGTGGGTCTCAGTGAGTCACACCTGTGTATATTGTTCATGGTGATGGAGTTTTTTCCTTTGCTAGGGTAGATGCTCCTTAGCATTCCAGTCAGTAGACCCTTCTTACACCACCTACCCTACTCACCTCAGATCTCTAGTTGCCTCCTTACATCTCTGTTGCTTCATCTGTTCACCTCCCCAGATAGTGCCCTGCAATGAGCTGGGCACATAGTGCTGACTGCCCAGTGCCCAAGTAAGCTGGGCATCAACTGCAGCATCAGCTGACCAGGCTGGGTGGTTATAGCCAGAAACAGTAGGAAAGAAATGTCAGTTCCCTGTACTTCAGAGAAGCATGTGCTTTAAAACCAACCTTCAGATTCACCTGATTCAGCCTTTCTGACAAACAACCAGCTCTGTCCCATCCCCTGAACAGTTTCCATACTGTATTACTAAACCACAGTATGCTACAGTGACGACCAATGCCTGATGAATAAACCTTTGAGACTGAGTGCTAACACAGAGCTAGCAGCTTCCTATACAGTTAATTGAGTTGACTTCCTAAGCATTTTCAAATTAATTATTTTTATTTCTGGGAAAAACAAAACAGGGGCAGTACCAGACCATCCTCTGTGTGCTGCATTGTATAGAGAGCCTGCAGACGCTTCCTGTGGAGCTGGAGGAAGCTTGCCTTTCCCGTGCCATTAAAGCTTTCACCAAGGTGAGTCCCTGTGTCTTCCATACCGATCACACCATCTCTGTATTCAGGGGTCCAGCGGTCCGGTCTCTTCTCAAGGGAGACTTCCAGCTGTTTCCCCTTAATGCACATGTGTTTTATAAGAAGTCGGAGAGCTCCCTAATAGTGGTGTCAGGAAAAGCTGAACTGTCAGATCGCTGAAGGGTAGTGTGGGAACAAAGAGCTCTTATATAGGCAAAGAGAGAAACAGCTGAGTATTCAGCAAGTGTTTTAGATCTTGTTCCTCATAGGAGTCAGGGCTGTTTGCTTCCCCAGCCAGTTCCACCCCGTGTTTAAACAAGAATCATCTAAGCAGAGTTAAACACCAAAAATTTTCGGGTTATTACCCACAAAAACATTAAATACATGCTTCCAAGAGAGATGCAGTTGTTTATTTCTGACCCGTGAGTCTTGTGAACAACACTGACAAAGAGGCAGAGCGGCATCCCAGATCCCTGTGCTGCTGCTGAAGGGAGCCACGTTCCCTTGTCAGAAGTTGTCTAAGAAGGATCAGTTTGTGACGGTGAGAAGCTGTGCCCAAGATCCTGGTTCTCTTTGAGTAGGACACGCCTTGCTCTGGGGACACTGCAGGGCTGCTGTAGTTCCCCATCCATCATCACTCCTCAGCAGAGAATGGCAGGCATGATGGCAAAGGCTGCAAGTGTGTACACTCAGTCGCATTGACGTCCTTATGTGTACAAAATGCTTGCAGGTGCCAGATTTCATTTAAACTCACAGAAATCTTAAGGCAGTGGGTATTGGGTTTTATATTTTCATGTGAGGAAAATGAAGACCGGTGGCTCTCAGTCTGTGGGTCATGACCCCTTTGGGGGTCGCATATCAGGTATTTACATTATGATTTATAACAGTGGCAAAATTACAGTTATGAAGTAGCAACGAAATAATGTTATTGTTGGGGGTCACCACAACATGAGGAACTGTATTAAAAGGTCTCAGCATTAGGAAGGTTGAAAGCTATGATCACAGACGTTAGAAAGAAGATGGGGATACATAGCAGCAGGTGGGAAGCCAGGCTATTGAGGTCTTCAGACTGCAGTCCAGCATGGCCCCAGGGCTTCTGAGCATCAGCGTAGCAGCTGGTGCACCTCCTTTGGAAAGGACTCTTCTCTGAGCTCCACACTCACTACCGGCCTCCTTGCTGGCTGAACTGTAGTAAACTCTCGGCACCTAAATTTTGCATTTTTACTCTAAGGTTTGATATTGATGTAATTGATAGCTCTAACATACTCTTTCAGTTAAAATGTATGAAACGCATCACGTGTGCTTTTAAACCATATATATTTCTATATAAATCTTTATGATTTTTTTTCCAAATTCTTCTTTTCTCTGCAAACAGAAACGTGTTAAAGTTTTTGCTACAGAATATTAAATGGAAATCTTCTTTGTCACCAGGTTAATTTTGATTCTGAAAATGGACCAATAGTTTACAACACCCTGAAGAAAATATTTAAGCACACATTGGAAGAAAAGAGAAAAATGGCAAAAGAGAGCCCCAGGCCTGGCCGCTCCTGAAGCCTTCCTACGGGTGGCGCTGCTGTGCCCTGTGGGGTGGCTTGCTGGCACTGCCCTTCCTTGCCACACTCCATTGTCTCTCTTGTGCTGAGGAGAGTGGATCCTTTTTGAAATAGTTATTTATTTTAAAGTATCTTTGAGCTGTGTCTTGAAAACTTGCCATAAAGTTGGTGCCGCTTTATTTATTTACTGAATTAATATAGCTGTGTTGACATTTATCTATATTATATTTGTGTCCTTTTTTTTTGACATTTTGGAGGGAAAAAAAAACCTCTTCCAAAAGAGTTATTTTCTTAACAGAGCTCTTCCTGGAGTGTCTACCACCAAACAGATGATTTTAGTAGGAAACCTCACTCTGTGTATCTGCCCATAAGACATATATGTATCCCCTCCTGCAGAAATATGACCTAAGAAAGTCACCACGTGTCTTAAACTGTTTTATATTTGTTACTAAGAAGGCTATACATTTTAAAGGACTTTAAAAAACTTTGAAGCTTTTTGGTTTTCTTTTTCTTTTCTTTTTTTTTTTTAACACATGTGACAAAGGCTTTTAAAGTATATTGTTTTTCAATGATGCAGTGATTGTTTACTTTAAGAGACTGACTGGAGTGGTTGGGATTTTGTACTTGTAGAAAGTTGCCTTGCTCTTTGCCAGGCTCCCAGACAACCTCTCCTTTGGCTGTCAGAGGAGAGGGCAGCTCTCAGCCCAGAAGCCTTATTCCATTTCCCCAGCCTGCTGCTGAGCCAGGTCACCACTTTACAGAGAAACGGGAGCAGACGTGGCCAGTGTGGGCAGTTGCTAAGGAGCAGAGCTGGCCTTTGTCCTTGTGAGGACTGTGCAGAGTGGACCGCAGCGCTGCTGGGAGAAGGCTCCTTGCCGGCCCTGCTGTCTTGGGGCGCTGGGGCCATTCTGCACAGGCAGCTCAGAGCTGGACCAAGTGAGGCAGACCTTGTCTGCCCCGTGTGTACCATCCTTGCGGCCTGTCTCCCACCCACCAACCCTTCACAAGCACACTGCCTAAGCCGCTGACCCAGCTGCTGTTTTGCTGTGAGGTTTTAATTTTTAAGTTGGATTTTTCCCCAGGTTGCATTCATCTTAACTGGTTTCAAATGAAAACAGATGACTGTTCAAAGCTGTTCCTTTAGACTAAACTATTAAGCAACAATTGAAGCCTTATCTTACTTAAATTAATATATAGGAGTAGCAGAACCCATGCCATAAAGAGGAGTTTCCTGATAGAGGTGATAACCAGACCAGTTCAAGCTAAAGAAGTAACTCTTTGCTTCTCAGAATCAGAGGGAAGAAGCAAGACTGGATTAGAACAACTGAACTGTCTCTAACCCATGTACTTCTGGACTCCACTCTAGTGAACCAAACCATTTCAATCGCTTTCACCTGCTCTGATGGCAAAGGCTAAGCGCAATTTTCTTCATCCTAAATTTTCTTCTTGGGAAGTGAGATATAATAGTAGTTAGTGAACTGGCTTACCCAGTGTTGAAATATCTTTTTAAGTGCCTAGCCTAGCAGCAGGAAATAGTTGCATTCTATCTCCTGTGGTACATACTGAAATCTGATGATCAAAGAGAATATTTGTCTTCATCCCTGTTAGCCTCGAGTGGGCAAGTGATGCCATGGAACTTCATCCCCACCCCCTCACCCCCATCCTCAAAGCCAGCTGCGCCTGGGCATCTTGTTTTAAATTCTAGACAGTCATGTGATCACAGCACTGCATGTCAGAAAATCCAAATACACCGGCCTGAGAAGACACAATCAGACTCTGTACAGGCGTTTGTTGTGTTTTTTTTGAATAAAGGTCAAAAACAATCACTGACTGGTCTTGTGCTTTTTCACTGTAGTGTCCCTGCGCATGGGGCATACTCCAGTGATGCTGGGAAGTGTTTGCTCTTACCTGATTCAGTGGCTGAGTTAGCCAGCCATGCTCACCTTTAGTTGGAGTGACCAGGGTGGAGAGTGGGGTCTAAGAGGAATGGTTTAAAAAAAAATCTAGATGGGCAAGATTCTAGCCTTTCTCTATCTAATGAAGAAAGTTCTTTCTAACCACAAGGATGAAATTTTCACATTTTGGAGAAGTTTTAAGGTTCCAAACTCTGCTTAAGAAATGACTGAGGGCTAGAGAGATGACTCAGAGGTTAAGAGCATTGACTTCTTCCAGAGGTCCTGAGTTCAATTCCCAGCAACCACATGGTGGCTCACAACCATCCATAATGACATCTGGTCATCTGGTACCCTCTTCTGTATAATGTATACATAATAAATAAATAAATCTTTTTAAAGAAGAAGAAGAAGAAGAAGAAGAAGAAGAAGAAGAAGAAGAAGTGGTGACTAAGTGACTGAGAGCACATCATCCTGAAACTGGCTCCCAGTGGCCGGGCACTGCTTCACTCCCCTTAGCACCCTGAAAAGCATTTGATGAAGACACAGGCAGACTACCCACTGAGCACTCCCTATCAACACTGCAGCCTATGGGCTCTTGACTAGGTGAGCCCTACCAGTCTAAAGTGCCCTTGGGGACACCAGAGCCCCCAAAGCACTGGATTCCATTAGAGTGCCTATTTTCCTAACTTAGTAGCAATAGCACAAACCTGGGAAAGGCTGAGCCAGCATGTTCTATGATGCTCTCTATCCAGCACACCACACTCACAAAGAAAAGCTCAGTTTTCTTTCTAAGACTTGTTAACTGGCCTCTGGGAAGAGTTACTGCTTCTGCTGCAGAATTTGTTTTGTTTATTTGCATAGCTCAAATTCTGTGCTGATTTACTTAGTCATGTCTTCAGCCAGCTTCAGTTTTGTGTGAATATGCAGTGTTGTTACAAGTACACATGGCATTTTAGAGAATCTTGTTCCAGTTTGCAGTGACCTGTGCAGAGACGCCTTGATGAGGAGAGGGTTTCTTAGGGAGACACAGAAGGGCCTGAAGGTGCGCCGTGCCTTCCCTGGGGTTTGGCTTCAAGAGGGCAAGAAGCGTGAGAAGAGCTGAGGTGAGGTCCAGGGGTAATTAATTTATGATTCATTAACATTGAGCTCCAAAATCTGTGATCCAACGTAGAAGCAGTTTCGTGAGGTTGTATTATTATTTTAAAGAACAAAGGAAAATTTTAAGTACATTGAGTACATCAGAGTCAGGTTCAGCAAGATGGGGAGATTTTCTGTAGGCTCAAGATGCTATCTGATGGCATCCTTAGCGTCTGGGTTGGTGCAGGCTCGTGGTCTGCCTAAGTTCATGGCAAAGGGTGTTTATCTATTAGTCACAAGATTTAAGTTCCAGCAGAGAGACGGGAAAAGGAATGGCTGTTCTCAAGGGCCAGAACTTAGCTCAAGATGAAGTACTTAACCCCAGACATGCAACTTTCCAATCTCCACAGGGCTGTAGTTCAGTCAGTCTCTACATGTAGACACAGCTTTTTTCCAGGAGCTCTCCTTCACCTCTCCCAAGTGCTAAAATTACAGATATGTAGCACTGTGCCTGCTGTATATGCTGCTGGGTACCAAACCCAGGCCTATGTACATGCTAGGCCAGTACCTCTACCATTTTTTTAAACATAAGTTTTTATTTCTCTCTCTGTCTTTCTCTCTTTGTGTGTGTGTGTGTGTGTGTATGTGTGTGTGCTCGCACACACTTATGCACATGAATTCAGTGCCTGCAGAGGCAAGAAGAGGTATCAGATCCACAGGAACTGGAGTTACAGGAGGCTCTGAACCACCGCACGGGTGCTGACATCCGAACTCAGGTCCTCTGTAAGAGCAGCATACATCCTTAACTGCTGAGCCACCTCTCCAGCCCTCTCTACCTTTTGATTTCTTGTAAATTTTTTACATTTTCTTCCTTTCTTAAGGCAGGAGCTGGGGAAGTACTCAATGGCTAAAGCACCTGTTATATAATCCTGAGGAGCAGAGTCCAAGCCCCAGGCCCATATAAATTCATCTGTTTCCAGTGTCAGAAGGCAGAGACAGGATCCACCCAACCAAGTTAGCTATCCAAACTGGCCATAACTGCTAGCACTGGATTCACTTGAGCGATACTTTGTCAGTCAGAGAAAAAACAAAACAACAACAAAACACCCAGGCTTTTGATTTCAGGTGTATGTGAAGGGGCCATTTCTGTAGGGAAACAATAGTCAAGTTGGCCAGTCAATGTGGTTGAATATTAATGTGGTCTAATATTAAATGTTCCTGTGGCTGACAGGGGTTATTCCCTGGGTTTGGGTAAAGTCTAGATTAGATGATCATTACATTAAACAGTATCCTACTTTTTCACTCTAATTTCTTTTACAGATGGTAGAGACCAGTATGAAACCTTGGTTCTTTAAACAAGACATGTGCTTGCTCTGTGCTGTGTTCTGTGCTGATGCAATCACTGCATGGGACTTACTTAGTCATGAGTCCCTTGACCAAGAGCCAAGGTGCTATGGTCCAAATGGGCCCCAAATTCATGTGCTAGCTTCTAAATTCCACTGCAGTGGTGCTGGGAGCAGAGAGCCTCGGGGGAGGTGGTTGGGTTGGGAGGTTCTGTTCTCATGAACAAATCCTTTTTACCACAAACCAGTCTCACAGTCTGCTTCATTTCCCCCCTGTGTCACATGAGGCTGTTCTCCACCCATCCCCATCACTGGGTTGAAATAGCCAAGGCATCATCATCTCGGTAGCAGAAGACGGCCTCCCGTAAGGGGCCAGAACCTTCCCTTGACCCCCTCCCCCAAGCTTGGACAGCAGTGATTGTTCATTAGGTATCAAGAATCTGGCACCACAGGCATAGGGTGTGTGACAGGCAAGTAAAAATGTGGCTGGATCTTGGGAGTTGGGTTAATGGAGACCTGTGACAATTCTGAAGTTGGATTGCCATGACTGGGCTATAGCCTCAACTCATTCTTAGTGGTGTGGTAAGCTCGCTACACCACAAACAAGCCATATCTGTATCTTTTCACAATGTGCAAATTTATCAAATTACTAAATTCACACGTGACACTGGTTTTGTCAGCTGCAGTTTGTAAAGCAGGCTCAGTTCTTCTTGAAAGCTGGGCATTGTTAAGTATGGATTCTTCTATTGCAAGCTTAATTACAAATACTAAGTCTCAGATCACACATTACAAGGTCATACACTAGATAGACAGAAAGATAAGCTATTAAAGTGTAAAAGAGGCTGGAGGTGTAAGGGAGTATCTTACTGGAAATCAGGGGAAAGGCCAGCCATGTTACAACAAGACCGAGTTTAGAAGTCACAACTTAGAGCTGATGGACTAGTATTTTCAGGAGAGTTCTTCTGACAAATCTCCAAGTCCCAAAGTATTCTGGATGCTGCCTGGCTTCTCTTATCTGCTTTTAGAAAAGCAAGAGAAGGAAGGAATTGTTGGAAACAGAATTTCTAGGAGGGAAGCAGAGCACAAAGCCTCACAGCCAGGCTTCCTTAATAAGAAGCTCAATATGGCCAGGAGGAAGCCTGGAACTGTTCATGAAAGCCCAGGGAGAATGTCCTGGAGGATTTCAGAGCTCTTCCAGCTGCTGCACTGTGCCTGGCCCTGTGTGCAGTCCTCCAGGCTCTGCGCAGGCTCAGCTCCAGCCAGCCTCTTACTGCTTCTCAACCTGACTGTTTACAGCTGCAGCAGCCCCAGCAGTGGTGGCGCTGTTGGGAGGAGGTAGAACTTTGAGAAGGTGCGGCTTGGTGGGAGGAAGTTAGGTCATTGGGGCCATAGCTCTGGAAGCAATAATCGGGACTCTAGATGACTTCTGCTTCCTCAGTCTCTACACCAGGTTCACATGGTGAACAGGTCCCCTTCACCACTCCTACCAGGGGACTGTGCTGCAGTAGACCCAGCTCATGGGGCCGAGCCCCCCCCCCCCCCCCCCCCCCCCCCCCCCCCCCCCCCCCCCCCCCCCGCAAATGGAAGTCTCTGAATTGTCAACCTTTGGGTCCATAAATAATTCTTCCTTTACGATGATTCTGTCAGATATTTTTTCCCAGCAATGGAATGCTGACAACAGCATTACTTTAAAAAAAAAAAAAAAAATTCCAAGAGTCTTATTTAAGAAAAGACAGCTGGAATCTCATAGCTAGCTGCCTTTTTATGCAATCTGTTACAGGGTCACATGTCACACTGTATCTGGAAAGTTCCACAGTACATTCATGAAAATATGCTCACAATATCTTAGTATCCTGAGAAAAGTTTTAACCTTACAGATACCATGAAGAAGTCTGAAGTCCTATATATGGGGCTTGGGAGACAGCTCAGTTTCTGCTTGATCTGCTGGGCATGGTGGTGTGTGCTGTTAATCCGAGTGCTGGGAGGCAGGGACAGGCAGATCTCTGGATCTCAATGGCCAGTGACTTCCAAGCCAGGAAGAGATGGAGACCACCAGGCAAAAGGTGGACAATGACTAAAGAACACCAGATATTGTCTTCTGATCTTCATGTATATGTACAGCATGGCATACACATGCCTACACACACACACACACTTTTTGTCTGGTGAAATATAGCTTAAAACTATACATATATTGTATTTTTAAATCACTTCACCTGTACAAAAAAAATCAACCCATTTTAGTAACAGTAAGGAATAATCTAGAAAAATTATCAGATTTTAAAGGGAAAAGGAAAGATTTTGGACAACCAGACAAAAAGGCCTATATTTACAAAGAAAACAAAACCTATTGGTTATCAATTTGCTGAAAGCATCCTGTGCTGGAAGCTAGCATCCCGTTAGGTTTTTGTGTGTGAGTGGGGGCCTCCTGTGATCCCAGCTCTTTGGGAAGTGGAGATGGGAGGTCCTCAGAGAAACTGACTAGTGTGGCTAGTGAAAACATCAAGTTCTGGGTTCAGAAAGAGCCCCTGCCTCATTAAGTAAGGTAGAGTGATCCGGTATAACCTTAAACTACACACATGCACACACCCATGCACAAATTTCACACATATACAAAAAGACATTATGAATTTCTGAAGATACTGTTTCTGAGTCATGGAAATTGTACTGGAGACACTGTATAGATATCCATTCAATGGGAAACTACAGGACTAAGGACCTACTTCCTTCAGCAAACAAATCACAAGAGGACATTGGAGAGACATCTGTGGATTGAAAAGAACCTGTATGGATCTGGTTTTGATCAAACTATCATAAAATGTTTGTGGCAATGCCCACCCACAGGAGACCTAGTGATGCAAGGAAGCACTGCAATTTTTGTTTCTAAAATGTATATATATATATATATAAAATTGCCTTTTTAAAGGGGTGGGACTTGGACATGTTAAGGTCAGGAGGGAACTTTCAACCATGTGGGAGCAGCAAACTCGGGCTTGATCATCAGATCTGCCATCAGGCTCTACTACCTACTGAGTCATCACACTGGTCCAAAATTCATGTACATTTTAAAATTTGTATATGTATTTCTGAGTATCTCAGCACATGTATATCCATAGCACACATGCAGGTGCCTATGGAGGCTAGAGGATGTGTCAGATCCCCTGGACTTGGGTGGGAGCCATCTGATGTGGGTGCTGGGAACCAAACCCATGTCCTCTGAAAGAACAAGAAATGCTTTTAACTACTGGGGCATTTTAAAATCTACATATTTTAGAAATACCAACTGAGTGATTTCTTTTTTGTTTGTTTGTTTGATTTTTTTTTTTTTTTGAGACAAGGTTTCATTATGTAGTCCTGGCTGTTCTAGAGCTTGCTTTGTAGACTAGGCTGGGTTTGAACTCACAGAGATCCTCATGTCTCTGCCTTCTGGGTGCTGAGATCAAAGGTATGAGTCACTAATCCCAGTCTTACATTCTTTACAAATGGGCAAATGTTGTAAATTTTAGCTAGACATGGTGGCACATGTCTTGAATCCCAGCACTCCAGAGGCAGAAGTAGGTGGCTTTCTGTAAGTTCAGGCCAGTCTGTGCTACAGAGTGAGTCCCAGTCTCTCTCAAAAAAAAATTATATTTGATTTTGTTGATTTTTTGATGTGCTTTTTTTTTCAGTTTTTTTAAAGCACGTAGCCCAGGCTAACCTCAAACTCATTTTGTAGCTGAAGATGACCCTGATCTTCCTGCCTTCGTTGCCTAAGAGCTGTGATTACATGCAGATGCTACTACTACTCCTAACCTTCAATGAAAAGAAATGATGGAGTAAGTTAAAAAAATGCTCTTGTGATCTGAAGAGAGATGGGTCAGTGGTGAAAAGCACTTACTGCTCTTGGCAGAGATCTTGAATTCAGTGGGCAGCTCATCATTGCCTATAACCCCAGCCCCAGGGGAATCTGGTACCTTCCTCTGGCCTCTGTAAGCACTGCACCCACATGCCCACATGCTCTCATGCACACACACACACACACACACGTACTTAGTGATTATTTTTAAAGTGTCCTCGTAGGATCTACCAGTCAGCAAATGAAAAGAACTAGATGGAATAAAAATGACCATAAATGAAATATTTTGCAAGCAGAGTGATACAAAGATACTTGTATGTGTGCAAAATTTTTCGTAATACAAAGCTTTAAAAGGCAGCATGTGGGCTGGAGAGATGGCTCAGAGATTAAGAGCTCTTCTAAAGGGTCTAGATTTAATTCCCAGCACTCACATAGCAGTTCACAACCATTCATAACTCCAGTTCCAGGCAATCTAATACTCTCTTCAAGACTCTGTCAACACTAGGCACACATACACAGTGCAAAGACATACATGCAGGCAAAAGACCCATATATATATAACATAAGACAATACTTTTTTTAAAAAAATGGTATGATCACATTTTTTAAAACTTAAAACTATGGGGCTGGAGAGATGGCTCAGCGGTTAAGAGCACCCTCTGCTCTTCCAGAGGACCCGGGTTCGATTCCCAGCACCCACATGGCAGCTAACAACTGTCTGTAGTTCCAGTTAAAACACCAAGGCAAATAAATAAATAAATAAATAAATAAATAAATAAATAAATAAATAAATAAATAAATAAAAAACAAAAAAACAAAAAAGAATTACAGTAATGTACCATCACATTTAAAAAAAAAAAAACCTTAAAACTATGTATAACTTCTCTTCCAACTAAAACAGAGTAATGGAGAACAGGTGTAGCTCCCTGAAATAGTCAGACACATGTGCACACAGGTGCATAGACATGCTCCCATGTACATACACCCAGGAGTATGAATGGCCTGAGTATGATACCAGAGCAACTGCAATAAACTGTCAAACCTGGTGACTTACCAGGACTGGACACTCTCAGTTAAGAGGACTGCAGTCCCTCTGGGGCTCTTTCAACATTGCTGGCACCCAAGAGCCTGTGTGTGCTATTGCACAGATATTCACTTGCAATATATCATAGAAAGGATTAATATTTATTAAGGGGTTATATAAACACTCACTGATACAAATTGAACCTTAAGACAATTCTTGGAGAGTGGAAATGTCCCACGATGGCTGATGGTTCGATCTGCTCCCAGAGAAGGCAGGAACAAACTGAAAGGAAGGTCAGGGTTCCCTGGATCTCAGTCGGTTCAGGCCATGCATGTAGGGGTCCTGAACCTACGCATCTAAGCTTTCCTAAGTAATGCCTGAATCCCACTACAGTGTGCTGTTTGGCATGTTGCTAAAACGCGATTAGCTCCAGTCAGCCTCCATAGCTGCAACCTTCACAGCCCATCTTCTCCCTGGCCCCACCCCTCTCTTGCTCTCTTCCCCTCTTCAAATGGCTTTAGGGCCATCTAGATAACCCAGAATGATTCTCTTAAGATTCTTAATTATGTCTTCAGACCCACCCCCACCTCCTTACAGATGGTCCTGTTCAGGTCCTGAAGATGAAGTTGAAGATGCATGCTTTGGTGAGGGTTCACCTTACTCAGACTGTGACTGGAAACTATGACAGTTCACAACACAAATTACACGGCTATTAGCTAAGTGAAAGACATAACTTATTTATAAGTGAAAAGACTCAATATTATGCAAATGTTACAGCCTCACTGATTTATATTCCAATATAGTGCTAAGCAAAATCCAGCAGCCTTTTCTTATAGAAGTTGAAAGCTGGTTTAAAAGTGTATATGGAAAGGTGAAAGACCCACACAGCTTAGACAACTCTGACAGTGTCTACCACGGCCTCTCCAGTGATCCTTCCAGATTGCTACTGTGTGGTCCTGGGATAGAATATGTTCTTCCTCATTTATAGATATTTATTTTAGATAGAATTAACACGCAATGTTTGACAATTTGGTACAGTTTTCTTGTGTGTGTACCAGGGATCCAGCCCAAGCCTCATGCATACCAAGTATGTGGTCTTTCAAGGACATCCCCTTTCAGTGAGCTTTGACATATGTACACACCCTGGAAACTGACACCACAGTCATCAGGTTAGATTTCTCCAGGACCCTGAGATTCTCTTGAAGCACCTTTGCAAGACCTCCCTCCCCGCCCAGGCAGTCACAGAGCTGCCTTCAGTTGTGAGGATGACTGGGTACTGTCTGAAGTTTAAAGTAAGTGGAATCAGACAAGATGTTCTCTTTCTGTCAGGTTTCCATCTCTTAACTTTCATGGCAAGTTTTTTCCTGAATGAGCCACACCTCCTGTTATTTTTTTAAAGCTAAAAAGAAGTACGAGACTTTCTGATTGAGCCTGGATGCCTGTCGATTCTGGACCTCCAGTGGGCCCCTGGAAGTTGCTGTATTTTGGGAATAGGATGGTTAGGTTATTTCACTTTATGCTCTAAAATGTCTTTAAATAAATTAAAATTTATTTCTTAAGTATTTTTTTTCCTTGAGAATTTCTGAATGGTTGAATTTGGAAACCAACAATCTGTGCTGTATCAGCTCCCTTCTCTCCTTCCTCAGTCCTGCCTCTAAATATGACTTAGTAAAAGTAAACCATAATTTTTCTAGACTCTGACTAATGCTGGGTTTTTTTCCTTGGTTTTTCTGGCCACCACACATTCAGCACACAACCTCTCTTGTCAGATGTTCTGCTTCCTGCTTCTATATTTAAAACACACAGAGGAGATATAGCTGTGATAGCCACATAAGTTTTTATTTTCTTCTTTGAGTTCATGATTTAAAATGTTGACATTTTAATTTGAAAGCACAAGAATGCTGATTCCTAGACCTCACTTAGGAAAGATACAGGCGAACTGTCTTCTGCAGGGCTGGGAGAGAGGTCAGGCTAAGGCCCTGAGGCCTCTGCAGGAATTCGGACACAAGGCCTCCTGGCTGTGGGCCAGAAACTGAGTCATGGAGAAAAGCTGCCTGAAAAATAAACCTTTGGGCTAATGAAAAACACTGCTTTAGACAGGCCTTTGTCGGAGCTGCAGATGGACGTCTGAAGCAGCGCCCAGCTCACTCAGGCCTCACTGGGAATAAAGCTGGGGTGGGGGGGGGTGGAGTGTCTTCCCACCCCTAATCCAGGTTAGGGACACAGGAACACTTTCTGTCCTTTAGTAGGCCCACAATAAAGGCAGGGTGACCTTGGGAACAGACAGTAACCCCAGGCAGAATGGGTCTTTACCGTGGGACATGCCAAGCCAACTCCTGTGAAGACTGGCAAAGCCACAGAAGGCCTGCTGTGCTCACCAGACAGAAGGGCCCACTTTCTGGACACAGGGACACTAAATGTGAACTCTTTGTTCCTGTGTTCTGAGAAGTTCAAATAATTCTCTGTCCCTGCGTAGGAAGATGAGATTCAGAATCAAAGTAAGACATTGATGGGACATTATGGTGACATATTTCTAAGATCCTACTCTCCAGGTTATTTATTTTGAGACAGAATTTCACTATGTACTCCATGCTAGCCTCAAGTCACAGAGGTCTTCCTGCCACTCCCTCCTGAATGCTGACATAAAATGGGTGTGCCACTAAGGCCCAGACTTTTTTTTTAAATCCAGTGTTGGAATTTTTTTTTAAACTTTATTTATTAATTTATTTGCATTGGTGTTTGCCTGGAACTGGAACTACAGACAGTTGTTAGCTGCCATGTGGGTGCTGGGAATTGAACCCGAGTCCTCTGGAAGAACAGCTGGTGCTCTTAACCACTGAGCCATCTCTCCAGCCCCCAGTGTTGGAATTTTTAATCTCAGTGTTTGTATTGTCCCCATGGCCCTACATGCTCCTCTAGGTTGGTGAAATACTTCAGTCTTCTGAGCCTCCAGCTCCAAGCCAAGGCTCAAGGCTGTGAGTGGCCCTAGAATCCCTTACATCATCCTCCTGTTGCTCACCTGGGCTCAGGCAGAGACCTCCAGATAGTGGGAACATCCACGTCTTTTCCTTAGAAGTCTAGAGTCCTTTTGGGAGACCAGCCTGTCTAAAGGACAGATGTCTGTGCTCTGACCAATAAGAGGCGAGAACAAAACATGGACCTCAAGATGCCCTCATTCCACTACAGACAGAGTCTGACCTCCACAACTCTACACAGCCTGTTAAACACCGACCAGGCTCAAAGATTTGTTGTCAAGTTAGGTGGGACCGAGGCTTCATGTGTCCTGGGTTGGCCTCGCATTCACTATGTAGCCAAGGATGACCTTAACCCTCTAGTATTCCTGCCTCCACCTTGTAAGTATGGGAACTACAGAGAAGCCCTCCACGCCTGGTTTATGCCAGGCTCTGTGTCTGCTGGACAAGCCCTGAGCTACATCCCCAGCTCTCTTTCCACTTCCCTCTCTGCAGCCTGTGCGCAGGCTCAGTTCTCGGTATATCTCTTCCCCACATCAACTCTCAGAGCCTTTCCAGAATTGCCTGAAAAATACCAAAGCAGATTCCAGCCAGCCAGAGCCCCGTATTCTCCATTCAGAGCCCCTGTTCTGGTCCCTTACACTAGCAGAAGACTTGAAGTGACAGGCGATCAGTGCCAGCTTCATGCAGGGTGGGGATGGGGGCAGGGGGGCTGTGGTGAGGAAAAGAGTGCCCACGAAACACTGAACGCGGTGCGAGGCATTCCGTAGAGCTCAACAATCTGCAGATACTCATTATAGCTCTCCAGTTCCCTGAGGGACATACTCTAGTACACAGTGCAATCAGCTGGTCATGGTGGGTCATTCCTGAAATTCCAGCACTCAGGAGGCTGAAGCAGGAAGATTGTGAATTCATGGCTAGCCTCGGGCACGGAGAGGAAATTTGTCACAAAACAAAAAGCACAATCTGCCCTTTCCCCTTGGAACACACAAGCAATGAGTAAACATCTGAGCAGGAGCAGAACCTTTGCCTCTAATCTAGTGCCCAGTGAATCATGTCCCTCAGGGAAAGTAGGATGAAGCAGCCCAGGCTAGTGCAGTTCCTTGGATGCTCTCCTTGGAATATAGGGTGTAGAAAGAGAATTTAGGTATCTATACTGTATAGATGTGAATTTAGAAACAGCACCAATCTATCTGATAAACAGAATAATTTCAAAGTTGGATTTGTATTCCAGTCATCCTTTTTGTTTATTTTTATTTTGCAACATTTTATTTTATTTTGAAATTTCATTGAATATAGTCATTTTACATGGCACCATATTATATACAAGTACCTTCGTATAAGCATACATTGTATGTTGGACACACTGTGAGACTATGCTCTTGTATTCTGTAAATATTTGTCACTGTAAATATTGGTTTAATAAAATGCTGGTTGGCCAGAAGCTAGACAGAAAGTATAGGCAGGGCAACCAGACTGGGAGGATTCTGGGAAGTGAAAGAGCAGAGCAGCAGACACCAGCCAGACACAGAGAAAGCAAGATGAGAACGTTGTGCTGAGCAAAGGTACTAAGCCATGTGGCTACACATACATAGATAAGAATAATGGGTTAGCAGAAAGTATAAGAGTTAGCAAGTAATAAGCCTGAGCCATAGGCCAAACAGCCTGTAATTAATCTAATTAATTGTGTGATTATTTGGGACTAAGTGGCTGCAGGACTGACCAGGCAAAACAGAGGACTACACATACCCTCCTAATTAATCTTTTATTACATTGTATAAAAGCATGGGGTTAGAGTTATGGTGCACATCTGCAATCCCAGATCTTGGGATGCTGGGGCAGGAAAATGGAAAGTTTGGGCCTATCCTGGGAGAGATAGCAAGACCCTATCTCAAAAACCAAACCAAAGAAAACAACAGGAGCTGAAGAGAAAGCTCAGTAAGTAAAGTTTGTTGACCAGCAGGTCTAGCCAACTCCCGAGCTCCAGGATGAGGCACTGTTTCATGAGGTGAAGAGAAATAAAAGACACCCAATGTCAATCTCTGGCCTCCATGTGCATATATATATATATATATATATATATATATATATATATATATATATACACATATGCACACATGCATCCATAAAGAACACATACATACACATACCTGGAAAATAAAAAGGATTAATCTGTGTTATGTTAGATTTTGTTTTAAAGTAGCCTTTGAACAGCCCTGGTCTAAGCTGAACTGCAAATCCAAGTCCATCCCTGAGTATCAGTAGGAGCAGAGAAACTCCCACAAGGGCCCGCAAGGCAGCTCTCCTCAGGCCCTGGGCTGCTTCACAGGGGTCAGCTCTTTCTGTTGCCTTATATTCCAGGACTAGGGTAAACAAAAGATCTTACCAGGGCTGGGAACACTCTGAGGTGAGTAGGGTGGGCAGTAAGTGATCAGTTATGCAGACAAGAACCTGGGCTTCTCCCAGGATCCATGTTTCTGTAAAAAGGGATCATTTTCCTTGTCACTGTGGGCTTGAGTCTTTGGGCAAGTGTCCATCTTGGCCCTGACTGCTGGCCTTTGCAAGCTTCTCTTCTGGACCCCAAACTCTCAGTGGGCCTCATGGTGGGCTCATGTGCTTCGCCGCACACTAATTACTGCTCTCCTGGAGTACACACCTTCTCCCTTCACATTTGCATGTCCAAACAAGACTCATTCGTCAGGTTCAGCTCAGA